>KZ559535.1:93965-220928 GCA_002850765.1 Aspergillus taichungensis | reverse complement strand
TTTTTTTTTTTTTTTCATTTCTCTCCATGTATGTTGGTATCTACATTGGGATTTGTTTTTACGACTCTAGGGACGGATTAGGATGTACCACATAGCTGAATTGGTCAAAAGTTGAGCATCAAACACGTATTTATTGACGAGTAGATTAGATGATGTAAGCAAGTTGACAATTCCACGGTTCCTCAACCCATTTGCAAATCTTTGCCATCTACAGATATTTGTGGACGACAAACAATAGAGTACAGAGTACAGAGTACAGAGAACATCTGAAGTTATTAGACACAGCAATAGTGTCAGCATCTAGCCGTCTACCCGTCCAACTGGCTGGCTCCACAGCAGATCCCAATCTCCGCCGCACGCCGCGCTCGCCGCTCGTCTTACTAACTTTCGTTTCAAGAACCGAAGCAGAACCACGATCGACGACTCAGCCCTGTCACCAACACTCACTTACTCTCAAGCAAAAGAGGAAATAGAATAAGAATAAGCGAAAAGAAAAAAAAATGCTCTGGCGCTCCAAATCCCCCGCCGAGAGCGCCGTCTCGGAATCCGATCCCAAGAACGACCTCGCGGCGTCTGCCTCCCAAGCGGCGGGCACGGAATGGCTCGCGGGACACCTCAACCATCTGACGGAGGAGCAGGAGAAGAAGCTGGTGGAGTTTAAGAAGCTGTGTGAGGAGAATAAGTATTATACGCCTGCTGCGGCGGATGGGAGTGTCAGGGCTAGTCATGGGGATGCTACGCTGTTGTGAGTTTTACTCGTTCTACTTCTTTGCTTCTTTTTTGCTTCTTAATTATTTCTTTTCACTTCTTTTGGGGTAATTAGGCTAATGGTGCTCTTGGTAGGCGGTTTTTGCGCGCGCGCAAGTTCGATGTCGCTGGTGCGTGGGCGCAGTTCAAAGATACGGAGGATTGGAGGAAAGAGAATGCGATTGAGGAGTTGTACGAGAATATCGAGGTTGATTCTTATGACGCTGCTAGGAGGATGGTAAGTCATGTCATCACACCATATCAATCATGCAGAAGTGAGTTCATGGCTAACTACGAAAATAGTACCCCCAATGGACCGGCCACCGCGACCGCCGCGGCATCCCCATCTACGTCTTCGAAATCAAACACCTCGACAGCAAGAACATGGCCGAATACAACTCCTCCATGAACGACTCCGCCGCCACAGCAGACACCCACCAGTCGTCCAAGGTGCCACAGCGTCTCCTGCGTCTGTTCGCCCTCTACGAGAACCTGCTCAACTTCGTCATGCCGCTGTGCTCGCGCCTCTCGCGGCCCAACATGGAGACCCCCGTTGTGGCGTCGACGAATATCGTCGACGTGAGCGGGGTGGGGCTGAAGCAGTTTTGGAATCTGAAGGGCCATATGCAGGATGCGAGTGTGCTTGCTACGGCGCATTATCCTGAGACGTTGGATAGGATTTTCGTATGTTTTCCTCGTCCTATCCCATCCTATCCATCCTGTTCTATTCAAACCCAGCTAATAAATCCCAGATCATCGGCGCCCCAGCCTTCTTCCCCACAGTCTGGGGCTGGATCAAACGGTGGTTCGACCCCGGCACAACCTCCAAGATCTTCATCCTCTCCGCCGCAGAAGTCAAACCCACCCTGACAGCCTTCATGCACCCCTCCAGCATCCCCAAGCAATACGGCGGCGACCTCGACTGGAAGTGGGGCGACATGCCCGCTCTTGACGACGAGGCTCGTGCATTGGTGGGAGATGCCCTCACGACTCCTGCGGGTGATGGCGCCGCTCGGCCGGAGGTCATCAAGGGCCCTGTTCTTTTCAAAGAAGACCACGTTCATATCCTGGGTAAGGTGAATGGCGTGAGCAGGGACACGAAGGTTCTTGTCAAGGATGCCACGACCAGCACGGCAGAGCAGAAAGCAGACGTCGACGTCGACGCTGGCATGGAAAAACTTCACATCACGGTTGAGGAGTCCGCTAATGTCGCTAATGGGGGTGTGGAGGCTCCGACGCAGACTGTGTCTGCTTGATTTTTTTTTTTTCTACCTTCACTTTTTACTTTCACCTTCCACCTTTACCTTCTACCCTTTACATACATACCTTACTTCAATCTTCCCCCTTCTTATTTATATTCATTATTATACATTTCAAGACTTAATATAGATTACTTTTATGTTTATACTATTCTTTTTCAATTTCGGGTGTTCACTTTTGTTCTATTCCACCCTAATCAACTTCTTGATTTACGTCCATCTCTCAAATAAAGCCATCGACAGCTCGATTATCTTGATTCATGTATATGTATGAATGTACAGTATACATCAAATAAAGTCAAACACAGTAGACAAAGAAGAAGGACTAAACAGAATTTACATAGTACTCGGTACATCCAAGCCCTCACTGCCAGCAAGCCGGATATATCACCTTACAAAGATATATTTAGTATATATCTATCTATAATCCGACACGCAACGATATCATATCATATCATATCCTCCCTCATAGAACCAACCCATTCAAATTAGGCCCGGTATGTAACTATCCAATGTAATGTTTGTCTGATGATGATCAAGATACACCGGAAAAGAATAATATGAATATGACCATGGAAGCCATACTGCGTGTTCATGCTGTTTTACACTGTCTCCTGTATCTTGGTTCTTGGACGGAGAAGAAAAAGTCTTCTTACTGGAGATAGATATACTATATAGGTAGGTAGGTAGGTAGCTAGCTGGATTGGTGGATAGATCCTATTCAAGTCATAAACAAGTAAATCTAAACAAGACAAGCCAAGTTAAATAAGGTAAAAATTGATATAGTATACTATAAACCATCTATCATCCATTCATCCTAAATCTGAATCGAATCGAATCGAGTCGAATCTTCTCTTAAGTTAGCAGTTACTTGATCAAATGCAAGCACATATCTTTCTTCTTTCTTCTTTCTTTCTCTCGCTCATTCTTCTTTTTTTGGAGACTGTAAACGCCTGTTTTCATGCAAATGCACCCCATTCCACAACCCAACCGTCCATCATCCAAGTATATACCTTTTTTTCCTTTCTTCTTTCTTGATCTTTTTATTTTTCCGTTCAACAGTGACAAGTAACAAAACAGATGATAATAAAAAATAGATAATGTAAATCATAGATCACAGCATCACTCATCAAACCAAACCGTGGGGGAATCTAAGAGCAAGTGAAACATGAGATCGAGTGGAAGGAAGAGAAAAGATGGAAAGTAAAGTAAAGAAGTAAGAAAATGGTATAATATGAGAGAAAGTAGAGGAAGTAGAGGAAGAAAATGACAATGACAGGTGGGAAGAAAGGAGAATCATGCGCTCAATCGCTGGATAAAAGACTGTTCGTTGTTAGTATTTTATTTATAGAGATAGAAAGAGAGAGCGAGGAGGAAAAGGGATGGCTTACCGGAAAGAACTGTCGGAACCCCCTCACATCCGACCGCATCAATGCCCCCGTAAATTCTTCTACAAGCTCCCCTCCCATTCCGATCTTGGGCAGTTCCTCCGTCCGCAGATACTCGATATATTCCATCCCCGTCTTGCTGTAGATCGTCCGTTGCAGGCCGCCGGCCTCCGCGAGGACCTGCTTCGCTTGCGCGTCCTTGGAGTTGAAGGACGGCGTCGTGGGCAGTGCCCAGCACAGCGGGGACATGTGGGTGAACATGAACTGCTTGAAGCCGGTCAGGGCCTCTTGTTGCGGGGGTGCCCCGTTCGATGCGTCCGGCACTACGTCCGGGCCGCCCCATGAGCTGCCCATCTTGGACAGTACCGAAAAGGCCATCTTGGCGGTCGTGAAGTCGTCGACGTCCTTGGCGAAGTGTTCAATCGTCGTGATAACGGTATCGAACATGGGTTGGTTTCCTGCAAGTTTTTTAGCCAAAGAAAAGAAGAGCAAGATATTGGGAAGGTCTTACTAGCACTGATAATGACCGATCCAAGATCATTATTCAACACCGCCAACAAAAAGTTCAGGTACTCCCTCTTCAGCTCAGCCAAATGAATCTCATCATCCGTCCCACTCGGCGGATCAGCGATCCCCGAGAACACCCGCTGCAAGAACGGTGTCAACAGCGTATCCAAAATTTCGTAGATCTCGCCCTTGAATCCAAAGATCACCTGGTCCAGCAGTCGCAGGAAGAGGGCCATCTCGTCCCGGGACGACGTCTGCGTCAGCAGCCCGTCGATCCACCGCGGCAGCTGCGGCAGGATGCGGGATCCGAGCACGCCGATCAGTCGCGAGAAGGCAAACCGCGCTGCCGTCCGCACGTTGAAGGATGACTTGAGTGACTCCAGCGCGACCAGGACCGCCTCAGAGGACTGGCCAAACACCTCGGATACCTCCGGGGCGGGCAGCTGGCTGGGCGAGCTGACGCCTGGCATCCAGTCTGAGAACCCGCGGGCCAGCGTCCCCAGCGCCATGATGTCGTGGTGCACCTGCAGCAAGGCACGCTCGTCGCCGGCCTTCGCTGCCTCGAGATGATTCTGGATGTCGCTGTAGATCGGGGTCAGCACCGACTGGGCGTACAGCACCTGCTTGTCGGCCGTTACGGCCGGCGTCGAGCAGATGATGCCCACCGCCTCGAACAGATACAGCTGGCTGTTGAAGACGGCGTCGGCCGATCCTTCGTGGTCCTCCGAGGACATCTCGTCACCATCATCGCCGTCGGCGGACACCTCCGCGCGGATCACCAGCAGATCGCCCAGGGCCTCGACCACGGTCTGAGCCAGATTGCCGATTTGGGACCGCAGCTGCTTCATCAACCGTTGGAAGAGATACCACGACCGGGTCCTCACTTTCTGCACAGGGTGGTGGACCAGTTGGAGGAAACTCTCGAGCACGCCGGGGATGAGATTGACGTTTTGCTGGAAGAAGGAGCTGTAGCGCACGCAGATTTCCATGTACTGCAACTGGGTGGCGGGGTGGGTGAATGACCGGATATCTGAACACGAAGACGTTAGTAAGAAGGGGGAGGGGAAAGGCGATTTTTGCTAGAGGGAATTTACCAGATTCAACCATGCGCATCATCATCTCGATCAATCGCTCCGCCGCCGGGTTGTGCGGGGCACCCTTGACGTATAAGCTGCCACCCTTGACGGCGATGTCGCCGAACAGGAACATCTCGTGCAGGGCGAGGTCCAGATCGCGCCAGTCGAGCTGCCCCCCCGATTGACGCATGTTCTCGAAGGTGGTGGCCACCACCTCGGACACGGCCCCGATGTACAGCGGCTCGTCGACGGTGGCGACGATCTGCTGCAGCACGCCCAGGCGTTTGCGGAGCTCTTGGAATTCGGCTTCGTCGGTCTGTTCGTCATCGTCGCCCCAAGATGAGGTGTCGTCGTAGCGCATCTTGGCGATGACGGCCTTGAGGACGGGCAGGAGGATGGAGGAGTGCTGGGTGGCGGCGGCCGGGTTGGACTTGGCGATCTTGCGCAGGTAGGAGAGGAGGTCGCTGACCGAGGGGATGACGGTCGAGCAGACCTCGTCGTATTCGTCGGAGAAGTAGCGGAGGATGTGGGGCAGGAAGGCCTGCAGGAGGCCGTTGGCCTTGTCGCGGTAGTCGGGCGCCGTGTGGTCCTGCTCCAGGGCGCGCACCACGTCGATGACGGTGATGTTGACCAGCTTGGCGACGGTTTCGGCCAGGTCGGTGTCGTACTTGAACGTGAAGCGGTTCTCGTAGAGGGGTGGGCTCGCGGAGAGTTGGGCGACGATGGAGTCGAGGTTGAGGAAGATGATCATGTCGACCTTGTCCTCGGCCTTCATCTTCTTGCCGATGATCTCGGTGAAGACGTCGACGGCGGCGTCGCGGACCTTCTCCTCGCCGGAGCGCAGCTCGGGCTTCTGGGCGCGGCTCAGCTGGCGGAAGAGCAGGTCCAGCATGGTCTGATTGACGACGAGGCCGATATCGATCCAGCTGACCCAGCTCCCCACGGCCTTGAGGGACATCTCGACGATCTGGTCATCGACCTCACTCCAGCTCGAGAGGATCTCCTGCCACGAGCTGGCGATCTTCTGCATGTCCCGGACGCGGATCAGGTCCTTGAGCGAGTTGGCGCGGTCCTGCTCGGCGCGGGAGCGGGAAAGGAGCACATCGCCGATCTCGTCGTGGATGGCGTGGACGACCCGGAGGTAGAAGACGATGCCGCGGGGGTTGTCTCGGGAGGTACTGGCGGAGCTGAGGTAGGTCAAGGTCAAGAGGTCGTCGAAGAAGGACTCCCACCCGTTCCCGTAGAGGGCGGAGAACAGGAAGGTGATGGTCTGGGCGATCTTATTCTGAATGGCGGGACCGTCGGGGGTGGCATTCTCGGGGCCGAAGGTCTGGCGCAGGTAGGTCATCAGGCCGTCCCGGACGAAGCCCAAAGCCTGCGGGTCAATCAGACCGGCCTGGGCCGCACTGTTGACCACCTCCAACGCGGCATGACGAACGATCTCGGAGTGTTTCGGGGTTTTGGTAAAGAGGGTGAGGCAGACCTGCCAACCGGAGGGATCGGAGCGAAGTTGATACAGGTAGTCGAAGGCCTGAGTTTTCAGGGCATGGTCTGAAGCAGGGTTGGAGGCGATCTCGATGGCGCTTGCTACCTGAAGGGGGTGCGTAAGTATTGATCCAATTGTTTTTTATTTGTTTCTTAATCCTCCTGCTTTCTCCATTGTCCACATCAAAACCCAACATCAATGGTGGAGAGGGGCATAGAGGGGCACGAGGGGAGACGGAGACGGGGGTGGGGGGGGGGATTTTTTCTCCCCATAATTAGACCACCACCGACACAAGAGAAAGAATCAACATACCTGTTCTTCCATCTTCGACCAGCCTGCCTTCAGAGTCTTCTCGGGGATGGGACTCAAAAAGGACAGAGAGATAAGAGGGGGAGAGGAGAGAGGAGAGAGGAGAGAGGAGAGAGGAGAGAGAGAGGGAGAAAGATGGAGGGAAAGATGGAGAGTGAGAGAGAGTGAGTCGGAGGAGAACGAGAGAAAGAAAGGTGGGATGATGGAATAAGAATTATGCTGGGATAAAAATGATAATAAGAGTCCGATGATAATAATTCCCGATCGAACTGGTCTGGGCCGGCTTCAGTTTCTCGGGTAAATGAGATCAGAAAATATCAGAGAAAAATCAAGAAAATAAATCTATCGAAAGGAGTGAATCCAGACTATCCAGACAGTCAATTCCGATCTATCAAAGCGATTGTTGTGCGTTGAAAAAGATCAACTGGCGTGTTCCAAACTTTTTGGATGATTTTTGATGATTCTTTCCCGACCGAGCGGGTGGCTGCCCGCCGTTTCAGGCACCGATCCCGCTGTCTCCCAGGACAGCGCATCCATGCCTGACATCATGCCGATCCACACGATTATATCCTACGTAGTCGATGAAATCTATAGAAATTTGTGTATAATTTAAACAATAATAAGAGATTTATTGGTTTTTCGCCTCCTTCACCGCCTGATGCTCCATCTTCGCGAATCCCTCCACTGCCTGGCCGTACTGCGCAAACAGCTGCGGCTGGTATCCGTCCGCGATCTTCTCGATGAACTCCTCCTCGTGCCATCGCTTCCCGATCAGGTCCTCAAACGTCTGTCCCGGCGTGCGCTCGATGCCCCAAACCGCCTTGTACGCGGCTCCCAGGGCGCACGCGTTGTCGCCGATCTCCAGCTTGTACACCCCCTCGGTGCCGCCCAGCAGCTCGCCCGCCAGCTTGGCGATCGCCTTGTTCTTGGACCCGCCGCCCACGAGGTACACGCGGCGGGGTTGAGGCGGGATGCCTGCGCCGGGGCTGGAGGTCAGCCCCCGCGACCGCAGCCGGAGCGAGAGGAACTGGCTCTCGACGATGGCGCGCGCCTCGTCGGCGGGTTGATCCCATCCGTCGGTGGTCTCCTGCAGACGGCCGTCCTGGGGTTGGTAGGTGAATCGCCGTTGGCAGGCGGGCAGGTTCGGCACGATCTCCGGGCGGGGGAAGAACAGGCCCATCTTCATGGGGTCCGAGGCCGGGTCCTTCTGGCCTAGGGCGGGAGTCTGCAGTGCGATGCGGTCGAAGTGCGCCCAGGGGTCACTGTCGTTGGCACCTAGTTTGGTGTTGATGGCGTCGCGGACGTGCTCGCGGGCTAGGCCGCCGTTCTTGTAGCAGAGCATGAACATGTAGAGCCCTGCGGTGGTGGGGTGGTTGAAGAAGTGCGTGGCCGGGTCGGGCTGGTAGCTGGGCGTGGACATCAAGAAGGTCGTCGACGTGCCTAGCGAGACCATCGCGTCGGACGGCCGCAGCGGTAGGGCGAGAATGGTGGCCGGGTTGTCACCCGTCGATGGGATCACCGTGCAGCTGGGGTTGAAGCCGTACCGCTCCAGGAAGTACCGGTCGACCGTTCCGAGGTGGAATCCGCCGTCCTCGGGGACGGGGCCCAGCTTGCGCTTCAGGTCATCCACCCCGAAGCTGCCGGCGCACAGCTTCAGCAGCCGCTCATCAAAGGCGCCCTTCTTGATGTTCCACAAGTTCATGCCGCAGACGTCGGAGATGTCGAACGGCGCAATCCGACCCAGGAAGAGCGACGCCAGAAACGAGGACACCAGAGAGATGCGGAGGGTCTTCTTGTAGGTGTCGGGGTGCTTTTTCTGGAAGCGCAAGATCTGGGGGCCAGTGAATCTCTAGTGGACATAAGATTAGTATAACCACCTAGCCACCTTGGTGTTACGCCTCAGGGATAATGTAGCAAAAGCAAGAAACTCACATGATGCGCCTTACTCCCCGTCACCCGGGCCAACTCCTCCGGGCTCCCCAGACAAGCATCAAACTCATCACACTCGCGCTGGGTACTCGAATCTTGCCAATTGGGGCTATACGGGTGCGAGAAGGCCCCGCTCAACTGCTCCTCAAGCGACTTGCCCGCATCCAGAGTCTTCAGCACGACCTCGGCATTCTCCCCCCAGTAGACACTCCCATGCTGCTGACCGGCGCCGCTGATGCCCATGACGCGGGAGAAGTCAAGGCCCTGGTTGCGCAGGCCTTCGAGGACACCGTCTAACGCCTGCAACCACATGGCGACGGGGGCGACGACCTCATGCTCGGCTTCATTGACGAGAACGCCCTTCTTGATGGGGAAGTTGCGCGAGTCGGCGTCGAAGTCGAATTTGGAGACGTAGACGACTTTGAGGTCCGAGTTGACGACGAGGCCTTTGAGTTGTTGGGTGGAGAGGTCGAAGCCGATGTATAACGGACCGGAAGACATTTTGACCGGAAGAAATGTGTATTATGTTAATTGAGAGGTGGATTGAAGGAGGAAAGATGAAGGTGGGATTGCGGACGGGGGTGGTTTGGTGGGGGATGTTGCGGTGATGACGTCGTTGTGCGGGTGTTCGTTGATAAGATGGGGTTGATATATGGATGCACGGAGTATTAGAAGGAGAGATATATGGAAGGTAATAAGATGGAAGAGAGAGAGAGGATAATATAGAGAGGGAGAGGGGAAAAAAAAAGTGTCAAGCCATGGATAAAGTTCACTACGAGGAAAGCCAGACAATTTATCTTCCCCCATATACGACCGAACACTATAATGATCGTCCGCTCTGATGTCCCGGTTATTTACCAATGGATGAGCTAAACACAATGGAAGCTTCTAAGTTCTGACCATTGCCACATATGATATCAACCGAAGTGGGCAGTGGAATCTGGATACTAAGTGGATCCCCGCTGGGACTGCCGCGCATTTAACCGGTTAATATGCCTATTTGCCGGTCTAGCTCTCGAATAGAATTGGTTTCATGAATACCGAGCATTAGTTTGACCTGATCTCATGGGTATAAGTTTCGGAGTATGTATATAGTGGTGTATACGATTTATAGACAAGACAGATGACCAACGACATGAGTATGTATCACGAATCGATTGCCATCTATTATTTACTGCAATCCGAGTCTATTCCAACCCAACTTCTTCTTCTGCCCACCGGTTCAGCCCTTGGGGTATCTTCTGACCCGTCAATTCGAGGTCCGGATGCAAAAGAAATGTACAACTGACACAGGCACATGCCACTGTAAACAAAAAAAAAAAAAAAAAATCAACGTCGCTTGCGGGTAGAGTCGTGGGTGTGGCCATGGTCATGGTCATGGTCGTGGGTGTGCCCGTCGAATTGCGCATCAATGGCGCCTTCATCCGATTCCGGGGTGCGCTCCGAGGCACCCTCCGTCGAGATGAACTCCTCGGAGAAGGTGGGCTCTTCGTGTTCAACGGGTACAAAGCGGATCTTGACGCGCTTCACACCCCGCACGGCCACTCCGATCGCCGACCGCACGCTCTCCTCGATCTCGCGCGACCGCGTGATGGGCCATGCGCCGGGCACCGCCAGTTCCACATCCATCAGGTAGTTCTGTCCCGACTTCATCCCCTGGACGGCGCGCACCTGGATCGCGTTGCCGTCGCGCATCTTGCCGAGCACCTTAGCGGCAGCCTTTTGTACCGAGCTCTTGATCTCGTCGTCCACCGTGGTGTCCGCCAGCTCGAGGAGCGACGACGTAGTGTTACCCCATCCCGCCTTGATGACCATCAGCGAAATCAGGAGCCCGCCCACGGGGTCCAGCCACGAGGCATCCCGGAAGACGTAGGTGCCAGCGATGGTGCAGAGGGCAACGATACTCGTCAACGAATCGATTCGGTGGTGAACGGCGTTGGAGGCTAGGACTGAGGATTTGCGTTCGGTCGCGACTTTCATGGCTGGACGACCATAAACCGTATTAGCATGCCGTGCGAGGGAGGCGAGGGACAGAACAGGAGACGGGAGCGAGACATACTAGCATGATACAACCATTCTTTCACCACGATGGAGCCCGCCGCGAGCCACGCCGCGTGGATGCTGGGGCCCGTCGCGTCAATCCCGTGGCTATGCGAATGCGAATGAACGTGACCGAGGACCCCCAGATGCGCCATCGTTTCCGCGGCTTCGGGATAGAACTGACTGAGCAACACCTGGCCGGAATTCAACCCCATGAAGACACCTCCACATAATAGCAGTCCGCTCACGCCCAGCGCGCCAATGCTTTCAATCTTCCCGTAGCCGCTCGGAAACCGTTCGCTTGGGGGTTTGAGTGACCAGGCGACCGTGCCCAGCGTCAGGAAATCCGACACCAGATCGGTCAACGCGTGGTAAGCGTCGGCCACCAGGGCCTGCGAGTGGAACACGTATCCCCCAATAAACTTGCCAATGGCCATGGCCAGGTTGGCCACGAGACCAATTCGCGTGATCCGGACGCCCGCGTCGTGGGTGTTCGAGGAGGTGAGATAAACATTGCTGCCATGGTGATGGTGGTGATGGTGATGATGGCCACCGTGGCCTCTGGTTTGCTCGACCATGGCAGGGAGGGTGACGGGGGTGGTGGTGGTGGTAGATGTGATGCGAGAAGGGGGTGGAAGAAGGCGGGGAGAGGCGGAGGTCAGGGAGACAGGGAGGGAGCCGGACTTCTTATAATAACCGACACGGGACGGCGTTGTCGAGGATGTCCGCAAAATACGAAGTGGAGTTGAGGGCAGACGAACACGAGGCAGAAGAGCAATCCCAGATCGAGCTTCTCTCCAGGTGGAGGGGCGGAGGGAGGATGACCGGAAGGAATACGAATTGAACAGATGCGCTCTGCACCGCAGGCGCTGCGTCAGCGTCAGCGGCATCTCAGGCCGGAGTGCCGCAAGGCGCACGCACAGGTCGATCAATAGTCGTAACAAAGAACAATTGAACGAGTAATCAATCCAATGAAAATAAAAAATATAAAATAAGAAATAAACACTAGGCCAAGTCTAGAGCCTAGTCAGAAAATGAACGCTTAGCCCTGGGATAATAATAGTAATGAGAACGATCAATCAGCCGTTCAATCAGCACCGGATCCTGATGATTCACGAGCGGAGGACACTCTGTTCTTCTTGGCCATTGAATGGACCGTGATCACTGCGCATCTGTCTTTGTTGATGATACCAATTGAGGGGCGTTGTGAGGGGAGGAGAGGTTGTTGAAAGAACAAGAAGTCAGAAAAGAGAGGAAGATGACGAATGAATCATACCAAGACCGGCAAGTCATGATCCCGACATGCGCTGAGCTTCGGCTCCGACGTCACTTGTAGCCCTAACTGGATGCTTTGGTCTTGACCATGTGCAATGGCTCGATGATTATAGAAATATTGACCTTCAATTTGGCTGATTCAATGGATTTGCATGAAGATTGATTGTCTTTTCTATTGCCCTCGTCAGACACCATCATGTCAGCGACCGTGGATCGATAAAAGGGTCTAACTATGAATATGCATAACATGATCAACATAAGATATTTTTTATAGACAAGGAAGCGGTTTTAATTATTAGAGGCAGCGACAATTAGCACCGACGACCTGAAGCTTCCTAAATAAGCGCCACTGCGCACAGCACAGCACCCCTAACACTTAACCAGCCGATTCAGTCGATCCTCCATATCACAAAAGATATTGATCGCCTCGGTGAGCTTCTTATCGCTGTCCCCATATAAATCTTTTGTGACTGCCAGACGATACGCCGACCCGTCGTGGAGAAATGCAATACGGTGGGAGGGCACTGCGCCGGGATCCAGGCCAACGTCGAACAAGGAGCTTGATTGCGGGGTAGGAATAGGCTCCGAGAGATTTCGTTAGGAGACCCAGGGGAATGGTAATGTGGCTTACGCATGCAAGGGCGAAAGTCTCCGGCATAGAGGTCAGACTGGCAGATAAGACTTCGGTTTCCGCTTGAATGGATTCGTAGTATCTCTGGACGCGGACACTGAGGTGGAGGATTTTTGGGGGTCTGTGAGACTGTCAAATGGATTAGATACGTATGTATGTATACTTTGATCACAAAATTTATTGTGACAGATAGACAATGGCTTACGAGCCTTCAGCTGGTTCACATACGGCGCCACGTACGTGCACCCTACCTCTTCCGCCAGAGCTGCCTGCTCTAGAGTAAAGATCATGGTAGCGAGCGTGTGCATTCCATCTTTGGCGAGGATCTGGCATGCCAACAAGCCCTCTCAGGTTGCCGGGATTATGGTACAGATCCTAGATGGCGAGAGCTCCGGTTGCAGGGTCTGGAAAAGCTGGATAATCCCTATATATAGCCGGAGTCAAGCTGGAGGAGTCGACTGATTTAAATACTATGGGAGGTGCTCACTCTGCGCATTATAGATGGTGTTCTCAGTCGAATACACATAGTAAGGATTTGTCTAGATATGGACGTAACCCGTAACATGCGGAGCGATCTTGAGGGCCAACTTGATCATCTTGACGACTTTATGTTAGCGGACGTACAGGGGCAAGAGAAGGTAAGCTGGTTATTACTGCAATTCCACTGATAATTCCTGCAGACTGATGCCAGGGTATTGCTGGAGCAGCCTTCCAGCGTGGATAACGGCGGCGATGATCAACCTTGTATGTTTGGGCTTGGAGAGCTCGGCACATACGATTGCCTAATGATGGCAAGATGGTCAAGATCTTTGCTTGCTCTGATGGTTGGAATATTAAGCTACCGGATTGGAAGTGCAGTGGTGGAATGGTCCAAATGATGGCCACTGAATTTATGCTTGTCTTTATACATCTTACGGTTTGTATATAGATCACTGACCCTCTCGCATTCGACGATGCTTCTCTGGGGGAGAATGTCCAGCCCAGTCTGCTGAGTAGCCATTTGGTGTTGAGTAGTTTTGTATGACCGGACAGGATGTGTAAAGTGTCAAAGCTTCTTTTTGATCTACTGGGATCAGCTGGCAGCAGGCTATATACCACTGTATGAAAGCAGTGACCAGGAAAAAATAATAACTTCTTGTCTTTCTTCACTATCTAGGTATAGCAAACACTTACAGCGCATGATCTCCTCTTCTAACATACAGTTGATTCATCTCCGGGGAATGAAGAGATTCAATATGAGGCTGGTTTAAGCTTTGGCAAGCTCGCTAGGTCGACGCCCTGCAAACTCGAGGTAGGCCATGATAGTACTGTCGATTTCTAACGGACAGTAGGGAACCAACTCATTACCCCGGGGCCGTAGAATGATATGCTTCGGACGTTTTTCTACTCCTTCGAGACCAGATATCGGATTCAAGTCGTTTGATCAAGCTTGTCAGACATTATGACTGGTACCTAACACTAGGCAAGAATGATGATGGGGTATGGAATCATATCCGTAGGAGACATCTTCCAGAACATGGTATTTCTTCCATGCCACGGAACAGGTAGTATGAGACGCAGCTTGATGCTGCCCAGCTGATTTGCCAAAGTTGGCGGTACAGCCACAATCGGCATTTGGATTGGGTATCCCATGTGTTGACAATTGTCTATACGGGAGTCAATTGCGGGGTCACTGTACACAAGCATCAGGATGACAGGGCAGTGATCTCCCCTGGCTCGAATTGCCAGTTGGCGGACCCGTCGGGTAGACCCACGGGACCTGCTCGTTGCGAGCAGACCCTGAAATTGGTCGGTACTCCGTACTCGAGAAAAACATAATGACCCAATTCTACATGGTCATGTTATCCCATCCCATTCATCTACGGAAAATGCCAATATAAAATTATCAAGTATATAGGCGATGTGACCCTGATATGAAACCCTTTAGTCTCATTGACAAGAGAAGAATGGGCGATTAACGACGGGAGTCCCTCTGGGGTTCTCATTCCTCTCGGCGATCGCGACAGAATGCCGAAATCAATTGAGAGAATGCTTAGCACGTCAACCTCATCCCAGTGAATGGTGGACGACGTGGGCGGAGACCCGTAAAGAGGAAAGAAAAAGCAGGAAGAAAAAACGCGGTCGAAAATGTTATATAGGGCAATCCCGTGACGAGGGCGGTGAGCGTGGGAAGAAGAATTCTCCGACATGGTAATGCGCGGTCGCTGATTGGCTGCGTGGCGGCGATAATGCCGAGTCCACGTGATCACAGCGCAACCCGAGGTAGTCCGACCCGCGATTCCGACACAGATCGGGAGTTCGAGGCGCCTTTTGGACTTTCTCGTTGACGACGACGACGGTACTCTCCTTGCCTGCTGCTGCTCCACCCTTGACTCAGGTGTCATATCTATCTTCATCATGCTTTCCCAGAAGGTCGCTCAACAGTCCCTGCGACGGCGTATGTCCCTTCTTGTCCGCGTACCATTCGGGGGTCTCAGCTAATTTGTGATCCAGTTGCCGTCCAGCAGCCCTACGCCATGCGGTGGGCGGCGATGAACGCCGCCTCCCCGGCCACCATTGCGATGGGAAGAAATGTCCAGACGAGGTGGGTGATAAATTTCGGGTCTCTTGTGTCATTGCGATGGTCTGGTCGGTGCAATTCGTCGCATCGCGACAGGGATAATCGACGTCATGCGAGGCCTCCTATCAGCGACGGGACAAGAGACACCACGTTTGCAACGCTATGCCAAGAGTATACTGATTGATATTGGCAGATTCACCGCGTCGACCTCGAACACCCAAGATCCCACCAAGATCCTCGCCCAGCAGCGCTTGAACCGTCCGGTCTCCCCCCACCTGAGCATCTACAAGCCCCAGATCACTTGGATCGGCAGTTCTATCCACCGTATCACCGGTCTCGTCATGTCCGGCCCTCTGTACCTTTTCGCTACGGCTTACCTCGCCTCCCCGCTGCTGGGCTGGCACCTGGAGTCGGCCTCCATGGCCGCTGCCTTCGGCGCCCTCCCCCTCGCTGCCAAGGTTCTCCTGAAGACTGTCGCTGCCCTCCCTTTCACCTACCACTGCATGAACGGCGTCCGTCACTTGCTGTGGGATCTCTGCATCGGTATCACTAACCAGCAGGTCATCAAGTCGGGCTGGACTGTGGTGGGCCTCAGCACGATCAGTGCCCTTTCTCTTGCGCTTCTGTATTAAGTTTCATGTGTCATACCTTCGAGTGGTGTTCTTTCTTTTCCCCCTTTCCTAGTGTTGTCTTTATAAAATTGTTCTTCGTGCAGTATATTTTACCAGTGTCAATCAAGGCTGATTTTTAAATCCTTCCACGTCTGGTCTTCGTTGTGGTTCTATAATCATTCCAAGATCACAACAGCCGGGTATTTATTCGGTACTGACTGCTCTATGGTAGGAAAAAAGTGCTTCAATACCTTTATAGATAGCGGGAAAGCACCTTGGCTTTGGAATCTTTTTGATGGTTGAATATCAGCTGATGAAATTACACGATCTCACCGCTCTCAGTCCTGTCCCTCACCGAAAACATGACAATGCAGCTTTCTAAATCGTCTATTATAATGACCAATCGTTTCCCCTCCTTTTCTCCTTTGGTTTCGAGCTGGGATACCGGTGGTCATTGATTCATTTATCTGTGCTCTGTGGCAGGGGTCAGCACTGAGACGTTGGCGAACTCTAGACTTGGCCGAAACGTGCGACCTGCTCCAACGTACCAATCTCCACTCATGGTCCATTCCGGACAGACCCTTCCAGGGGGTTCAAGGCGAGGCAAAGTCAGGCAGGACTTGGCGGAGGGTTCGGTGGAAAAGGTCGCGGGGACGGCGGGTCTTGCACGGAGAAGACTATTATGCCGATATTTTCCCGCCCCTGGAATCTGTTCTGTGAGGCTGTCCGGGTAGGGTTTCGAATATACAAAGGATCGACGACGGGTCCCATGTTTCCAAGAGCAAGAAACATACGGAGTTGGTGGGTCGGGATTTGATTGAAACGAGGGATACACAATATGGATGACGTTGTGGGAGGTAGTCAGGGTCAGGTGTCAGAGGATGACAAGAGGTGTTGTGTTCTTCCTTGTGATATTGGGTACTGATCCTGGCAAAGCAAAAGTTGGGTTTCTTGCTAGACAGATTGGCTCGACTGCGCTGTTTAAATGCTCCAGCCCCTATACACCGCCAACCCAACAACCCAGCAAGCATCCGACAGCACGGGAAAGGGCCGCGTGGAGGAGGTCGAAATGACCCCCGAATGGCTATCTCCATGGGCGACTAGACTCCAATAGAGGAGGATTGATCGCTCTGCCCTGCAAGAGCCCGGCGAGAGATTGGACGTATAATCTACAAGATCGGGGTGCGCAAGCCGGTGCTATCCCTTGAGCCTGCCCCCCAAGTCCTATACTTAGCTTTGGCTGGGGACTGGAGAGCGTGGACGTCCCCAACGTCTTTGCATTTGTGTCCGCCACAGCCCAGTTCCCCGGCTATCATCCTGGTCTTTTCAACCTTGCAGCAGCGGGCCTTGTGATACTTTCAACCTCGGGAGGATGAGCTCCCCGGATTCTTGCAGCCAATCCCGCTGAGACGCCTATTCACGCCGGTAGCCAAATTGCGGTGCCAACTTGCGGTTTTCTTGCGTCGTATTCATAGGCAAAGAAGACCCGCAGTGCTTATCTTCGCTCCTTTCCTTTTTGTTTCTACTTGTCAACTCTCGTGGTAAATGCCAGCAGAGCAAAATATTCTCTTCAAGTTTGCTTCTTGCATCTGTCCTTTCCCCTCCCGGCAAAACGCCCTGCATTCGGGTTTATTGCTTGCTACCTAGAGATTGGGGCGTTTGGCTTTACATCCGCTGTGTGAATCAGTCGAGTTCCCCACGGGAGCTCGTGGAGCGGTGTTTCAACGCAAATAGGGTCTTCGCAGTTTGACAAAACGGAGAGAACCCCAATTGGCTACTAAGTGGAGTATACAAAGGCATTGTTAGGGTCAGAAAAATCGACGCATTACCCGTGATCCTTCTTTCCTTATCTCACTCCGATATAAATAGTCCTCATTCCATATCTGTCATCTCTTCTGCTTTTCCATTTCCCCTTTTTGTCCGGCGTTCTTCACTAATAGAGTTTCGCAAAGCTGGGGCCCCGATCGATCAGTTCCGAAATTGCGGTCTAAAAAGCAAACACATCTGCCCCAGATGAGCCCTGCACCGCTCCATTTCAGTGGATATCATTCTTTCAAGAACCAACACGTGGGGTCCCCAACCACCCAGGGTCGCCCAAATGACACCTCAATTGATAGGACAACGCTAGGGCTTGCGCCAGTGGCCGGAAGAGCTCTAGCAGGTATCCCGGCTGGCAGTATTAGCGGTGTGAGAGCTATCGATTCTTGTGGACAATCACGGTGGCAATTCTCAATGATCAGCACAGAACTATGATTTATATACAAAACTCGGTTCTTCTAACTGCAGCGACACGCATATTCTCCAGCAGCAGCCACAGGCAGAGATTGAATTTTACGACGAAAACCATCAAGTCCTCAGACTGCTTGTAGTTGGCGCAAAAAATACCCGTCTGCATCTCCGCTCTTTTTAAACCCGAGTTTCTGCACTCGCAATGGCCTGAGTAACCGGGACAGCGGTGCCACCATGGAGCATGCACACTGTATTGTGCCGGGAGTTTTCCTGCAAACGGCTGTTTACTTGTTTACCTCTGGTTCTGGCGCTATCTGCCGAGGCTTATCCGGTGGGCTGCTGCAGGTGCTTATTGTTTTGTCAGTGTCAGGAAATCCGGGAGGCCGGTGTTGGCGTTGTTTAGAATAAGACCAAAGATGGATACGGCTGGAGATCGCTTTAAGATGTTGGTTTTGGAGAATCAATGGCTTAAAGCTTTAGCAGCCATGCTCTCTGCTCTCTACAATCACACTTGAGTTGAGCCGGTGGGACTGGATGACGCAAGCAAAGAGATACCACAATACATAGGCCTAATCGGACCATTACAGACGGATGTAGGAAGCCTGTCCGTCAGTACCTCAGGGTATGGCAAGGACGGGGTGGTTGACATGGAGGAGGGTAGATGTAGGTTTCAAGACCGGATGACTGCACGGTGGAGTTTTGGAGGATGAGATACTAGTTTACAATATTTGTCCACGTTGTTCTACAGAGTTATCTGAAAGAGGATATTGCTCAAAAGACGAATGGCATTGAATATCTCCATGTCTTAGGGCATTCAGTATATTTGCCTCAGGCATCAACAAATACACGCCCAAACAGGACTAGCGCCGCACCTCCGAAATCTTCCCAATGATCCATCCCGAACGGAATTCCCCAATCGCTCCCTCGCTCTCTCAGCGTTTACTCCCCCCCAAACGACCCTCTCGCACCCTCCCCGTTGGTCTCTTCTCTCTCAATCCACACAATGGCATCCATGCTATCCGCGCGAGCGGCCAGGACCGTCTCCTGTTCGGCCTGCCGCACCCTCGCCGCCCCCGTCGTCTCGTCGTCCGCTCTTCTCTCCCGACGTGCATACTCGACCGAGCAGGAGGCTTCCTCCCCCGTCGACTACGCGAACAAGCCCCGCTGGTCGTACACGCCGCCGCGCGCCAAGGCCCCCTTCAGCTTGCGGTTCGACTCGCGCCGACAAGAATACCCCGTCAACTCGGACCCCAAGGCCTTGGACGAGTTCTACCTGCGCATGCTCGGCAAGGATGGCGACAAGGTCTTGTCGGATGAGGTGAAGTGGCTGGCGGTGACGCACAAGAGTTTCGATCAGGGCCGGAGAGGATTCAATGATCGGTTGGCTTTCTTGGGTAAGTCTGATTTCGCTTGATCGATCCGGTCTCGCTTGACGTTGGGTCGATCCGGCTCGGTCAATTGGGATGTGGCTGACGAGACGTGTTTGACTTGCAGGGAAGCGAATTGTTCAGCTGCAGGCTTCGCTGGCGCTCGTGCAGCGCCCCAGCACCGCGGCGAACGCGGCGGCTCCTGATGCCCACGGCCGCGAGCCCTTCACGCACCCGGCTCTCGATGGCCTGAACAACCTGTCTCAGGGCATGAAGGACTTTTTGATCAGCAAGACGCAGATGGCGGAGCTGGCGCAGAAGTACGAGTTGCAGAAGGTTCTGCGGTGGAGCCCGAGAAAGGTGAGTTCTGCCCTTTTCTCCCGGGGGGATGTGCTACGTCCCGCCTGTGACTTATACGTGGCTAACATGTTCTTGTCAGCCTCATAATCTGACCACCTCCGGACTTGACCTTGTCCTCACTCACACGATGTACGCGGTTATCGGTGCCATTTCGCTGGAGAAAGGCGGCCATGTGGCCAACCAGGTGGCTCGGGAGCGGATACTGACGCCGTTGGGCTTCAAGACCACGGCTTGAGAGCGCTAGGGAGGGTGTACAGGGAGCATTTCAGGCGTTATTCTCATCTTTCTATCTTTACCTTGACCGATTGTGACTACGGATCGGGATTGGCTGGGGACTGCCATCATCCCCGGGATACTGTTTCTTTTCTTGTCCTTTTTTTGTGTACTGTACTACTATACGACCTGTGATATACATATGGATTGGAATTGGAAAGATCATTGAATGATATTCTGCCTCTATACGAGAGTGAAATTTAATCAAATGAAATAAAAAGGTATGCAAGAGATGTCTGGTTCCTCTGACGCCGCCCGAATAACCGTAAAATACTCGGCCAGCTCTTATGGAACCCTCGTTCAGAACGATCGTAGTCTCCGCACCACTGTATCGCAAGCCAGCAATGAAAGACCGGATACCACCGACAGAATGCCTGATGATGCCCGGAAATCACGCAAAGTAATTTGTGCTGACCGAACTGTCTATTGGGAGCGTTGAAGAAGAAAGAAGAAAGAAAAGGCCGAAGAGAAAAAAATTCGAGAAGATATGGGCCTGGAATCGTGCGCTAGACTGAATGCGGTTAGCGGTGTGATTAGAGATGAGTCAGCTGGATGTCCATGTTGTGCATGTATTTATGCATGATTAGATCATCCCGTCCGCTGTGCACGGATAGTTACATAAGCAGCCATAAAAAGGGATCATAAAGTGATCTAAGAACAGGAAATTCAATCGAGTCGGGGATGATCCAGCGCATTCCCAACAACCTCACCTCGCCTCTCCGTCGTCTGACTACTCTGCGCGACTCCCAGGACCCCCTCGGACTCACATCACCGATCTTCCCCTGACTTGTGGGTTTGCCTCTCCATCTACCCATCGACCATCTTCTAATGCACGTGCCCAGTGCCCCTATCGCAGCATGTCGCTAGTGGTTTCGCTGGCCTCTCGTTGCGTTTAATCTCCCCCGTTCAATTCGACTCGACCCGGCCGATTTGATCCTCGATCGTCATATCTTCTCATCCTTCGATTCTGTCCTCATTCCTCCACCATGGCCTCGGCCCTCTTCTTCCTCGACCTAAAGGGCAAGGTGTGTCAAGCCCCTCAGAAGTATGGCGTGCCCCCTCTCTCCCGTACTGACCGTCCCCGGAGACCCTTTTAGCCCGAAACTATCGCGGAGACATTCCCATGTCCGCCGTCGAGAAATTCCCCATCCTCCTCAGCGACGCCGAAGAAGAGAGCTCCGCCGTCCCGCCCTGCTTTTCTCACGAAGGAATCAACGTACGTTTGTTTCGAGCTTCCCGTGTTGCGTGTTACGTGTTCTGGCCGACCCGGCTTCTCTCCCCCGCCTTCGTTCCCCCGCAGCCCGACCTTTGCAGAACGAAACGCTGAAGGGATGGACTTGAGAACTGACGAACGTCGTGTAGTACCTATATATCCGCCACAGCAACCTTTACATCCTCGCGCTGACCAAGAAAAATACCAATGCCACCGAAATCCTGCTCTTCCTCCACAAGATCGTCGAGGTCTTCACCGAATACTTCAAGGTCCTGGAGGAGGAGAGTATCCGCGATAATTTTGTCATTATCTATGAATTGCTCGACGAGATGATGGACTTTGGGTATCCGCAGACGACCGAGAGCAAGATCTTACAGGAGTGCGCCGCACCGGTCCCACCATCCTGGAGGAACAGGAAGCTGACCGTCCCAGATATATCACACAGGAATCCCACAAGCTGGAAATCCAAGCCCGTCCGCCGATCGCCGTCACCAATGCCGTCTCCTGGCGCAGCGAGGGCATCCGCTACCGCAAGAACGAGGTCTTCCTGGACGTGGTGGAGTCGCTCAACCTGCTGGTGTCCGCGTCGGGCAACGTGCTGCGCTCGGAGATCCTCGGGGCGATCAAGATGAAGTGCTACCTCAGTGGGATGCCCGAGCTGCGATTGGGACTGAACGACAAGGCGATGTTCGAGACGACGGGGCGGGCGACGCGCGGCAAGGCCGTCGAGATGGAGGACGTCAAGTTCCACCAGTGCGTGCGGCTGTCGCGGTTCGAGAACGACCGCACCATCAGCTTCATCCCGCCGGACGGAGAATTCGAGCTCATGAGCTACCGGCTCAACACGCAAGTCAAGCCGCTGATCTGGGTCGAGTGTCTGGTGGAGTCGCACTCGGGGTCGCGCATTGAATATATGCTCAAGGTATTCCCCCTCCCCTTAGTTATTCCGAACAATTGTAACTAACAAATCCAAGGCCAAAGCTCAATTCAAACGCCGCAGCACAGCCAACAACGTCGAGATCGTCGTCCCCGTCCCCGAAGACGCCGACTCCCCCCGCTTCCGCACCAACATCGGCACGGTGCAGTACGCCCCGGAACAGTCGGCCATCGTGTGGAAGATCAAGCAGTTCGGCGGCGGCAAGGAGTTCCTGATGCGCGCCGAGCTGGGCCTTCCCTCCGTCAAGGGCGACGACGAGGTAGGCGGTGGCATGACGGGCGGGTTCGGCGGGAGTATGGGCGGCGCGGGGGCCCTAGGCAAGGCCAAGAGACCCATCAACGTCAAGTTCGAGATTCCGTATTTTACCACCAGTGGGATTCAGGTCCGGTACTTGAAGATTACGGAGCCGAAGGTAGGCTTATCCCTTCCCTCCACCCCCGCTTTTTTTTTTTTTTTTTTTTTGGTGAAGAAGGTTGAAAGTGATCATGCTAACTGAATCACAGCTACAATACCCCTCTCTCCCTTGGGTCCGATACATTACGCAATCTGGAGACATTGCCGTCCGGATGCCCGATGTACAATGATATTATTTATACAGCGTTTTATCTTATTTTTATTCGAATATGGCTAGTTCAATAGATTATTGCTTCTTCTGTGGATGTAGATTGCTATCATTAAACATGCTGGCTGTCTAATAGTAGGTACTCATAACGAAGCCTAATAATTCCGCAATATGGACAAGATGGATCATTGAGGTTTACAGGGCAGCCATTCATTCTAGGTAACAAGGGAACTTGCCATAGACCACCATGGACTGATTACCTAGTATTACAGTTCCTATATATCATCTACCGACTTTATCTTACCGTACCTATGTGGCTATGCCATCTATGGCTTGTTCACGGCGGGGCTTGTTTGCATATAGATAGGTAGGCATGTGTTGGGATTATAAATACCTATCCGTTTTACCCGAATGAATGATAATGATAAAGGGCGATGTTTATAAATATGGCGTGTGAGGGTTTGGTGTTTGACGATGTGTTTTGTCTCTGCGTTCTGTGCTTCTACTTACCTTGCTAGATAGATGGGTAAAGTTGATATATACGTAATAGTATTATAGAAAAGATGTCTATGTTTTATTTATTTATTGCTTGTTTGTTCATTATGCTATTTCACTAACCCCTGAGGTGCGGCACATTGTTTCAGTCATGCCGTCCTTGACCATGCTAACTCAGGGGTGAAAAAAAGAAGAGTGACATCAAGATACTCAAGACAACTAACTAACTCCAGGAAGAGAGAGACTTCGAATGAACCAATCAGGAGGAGGAACATAGACATGTCATGCTTGGGTATCATGTCACAAACAACACCAGGAATAAGAATGAAGTATATCTGTGAAAAGGAAAATAGAGAACAAAATGGGGTGGAAGAAAAGGAAAGTGAAGGGAGGAAAGGGTGAGAGATTATTTTTGTCCCGGAACGCCGTCATTGCTTGCTTGCTTGCTGTTTTCGTATCCAATGTGGACTCGGGTGAATCGGTAGTAATGAAAGAAAGGGAAGAAAGGAAGAAGGAAGGAGATATTAGACTGGGTGTAGTTGGGTCATGAGATGACGCGAGTCAAATGTTGTGGAAAGATATGATGTGACTTGGAGCGAGGGTATATGTCGGGGCACCGTTCATCTCCTGAGTCTTTATGTGCCAGCCAAGAGATGTGTGACTACCCCCGAGTAGAGTCAGAAGTACTCGTAGACACGTCCCCATCAGGCGTGTCCAGAGCCGGAAGCGGGAACCCATCGCCGTGTCCCATAGCTGCCGCCTTGGAGAATCCCTCCCGCGCGAGCATGGTGTTCAGCACCGCGCAGTTGTAGGCGGCCTCGCCCGGCGGCACAACCAGGAATATATAGGTGTTGTCGGTGAAGCAGCCCAGGAAGACGTTGAACTGCGGGGTCTTGGTGTGCATGACGACGAAGCTGGCGGCAGCCGGCGTGGTGTGGGTGTTGCGCGCGGCGCAGTGCTTGAACGCCTTCATGATATTGGACAGGCGCTCGTGCCGGTCGTAGACGGGGTTCAAGTCCCCGACTTCGGACGAGACCGAGGTGACGGTCAGGAAGGTGGAGCGCTCAAATAAGATGACTTCCTCGGCGCCGATGCGCTTGGCAAAGGCCTGCAGGAAGCGCTCGATGACTGTCAGGTTGGGAATCAGACGATGGACGATGCCGGCCCACGCCTTGTACAGCGACTGGTCCCAGATGCTGCTGCCGAATGTGTCGATATCGAAGTGTTCCGAGCGGCTGCGGATCAGTGCCGAGCGCTCTTCGTAGATGCGCTGGCGGTGCTCCGCCTGGATCAGGTCCAGCTTGTGCACCAGACAGAAGACGTAGGCGTTGGGGCTGAACTCCTTCAGCGCCGTGATGATGGCGTTGTAGGTGTCGAGATCGCGCTCCACTTCGCGGGATTCGATATCAAAGACGTAGATCAGAACGGCGACGTCCGAGAAGATGTTGCCGCGCTGCGACGCCAGATAGGTCTCCATGAAGGCATCTTGTCTGGTCGGTGACGAGGGGGGGTCAGTTCATGGTCCATCAATTGGGGATGATCCCTCTGGATGAACAAGTGACAAGTGGCTGGGAAAAAAAAAAAAAAAAAAAAGAGACGACTACAAACTCACCCACCGCAATCCCAGAGGTTGAGAGTGAGGTTCCCCATGAACTTGACATGACTGTGCTCCACATCAATGGTAGCACCCAAGCGCCGCACATCCTTGGCGACATAGTTGCTGAAGATAATTGACCGCATGGATGACTTCCCCGAGCCACTCTTCCCCATCAGGAGAACCTTTCTCTTCTTCTTTCGTACATCCATGATGCAAATTCCCTCTCCCGAGGTCAGAGGGAGCCGGTGTGGAGGCTATACCCCGCAAAGTGCGGGCACGGAAGGGTTTCCAAATGAAAGTGATCCGATGGAGGAAACTCGAGTCAGGAGCGGTCACTGACTCCCATTGAAGAGCAAGACATGCAGAATGGGATCGAGCAATGGAAAGAGCTGAAGTTGGCGAGAGACATCCGCGGGGAAATGTGGAGAGAAGAGCGAGAGGAGCGAGAGAGAGACATGAGATGACCTCGCAATCTTCCGGTCATGTAGTCCGGCCCAACAGATGATCCGGGGGGACTATCACATGACGTGACCTGCAGCCCGGATCTTGGCGGGGCTCGAGCACATACGTCATATTTTAGATATTTTAGATATTTTACTCGAGTACAGTACTCGGAGTACAGTTTGGATGAAGCTATACATCATTTGCGCCAGTCAATCCTCCCAGGTAAATCCCAATCATCATTGCTTTTATCCCGGCCCATATACAAGAAATTATATACCAAGAACAGATCCAACTATATCAATAGTGGAAAAAAAAAAAAAAAAAAAAAAAAAAAGAAGGAAAGTCAAATAGAGAAAGACAGATATCGGTACTCCGAGATCAAAGGCCCCAAGACAAAAGGATAGTAAACAAGGACAGAATTATACGGCACGTTAACATCGGGTCATCACGAGTCATCACGCCCATAGGCGGCAGAGGTATCGAAAGAATCAAACAGGTACAAAGGAGAGACGAAAGCAGCCATCAAAACACCGTCCCGTCGGAACGGATCATGATAGGCGGTTCTTTCGTGTTGGGTCGGGAGACCTCGGCAATTTCACGGCCACCCTATGACGATCGATTAGGACCATGTATGCAGTGGACAATATCAAATCTGGATAAGAACTCACCTTCCAGGATCCAGCCTCCAGCATCTGTGCCAAGGTCAATTGCTCCTCCCCTCTCAGACCCAGCTGCGAGTTCACTTCGTCCAGCAGCTCGTCCAAGATCCCGACCGTGACCGCGCGCCATTCGACGACAACGTCGTCGTCGGCCGAGAAGAAGGGAACGACCTCCACGCTGGGCTGCCCCCGAATCTGGGCGTTCTGCTTGTACGCAGCAACCCCGCGCTCGAGGTCCCCGTCCTTGAGGGTCAGCAGCCCCATGTCGATCAGGAGGCCACCGTTGCGATATTCGGGTAGCCCCGTGAGCAGCTCACTGCCCGCAAAGTGGATTTTCATCAACCGGGACATCGGGACCATGATGGAGTAGCACAGCCATTGGGTGAGTTTGTGGAAGGGTACAATGTTCTCCCACGATTGCGCGGGCGGGGAGGGGGGCAAAGTCGAACAGGGCCAGGCGTCTCCGATCGAGAGACCATCGACCTGGGTTCGGGACGGTGGCCAGATGGGGGTGAGCCCGTCCATGAGGACAGTCCACAAGGTGGTGATGGGAACGATGGGTACGGACGAAGCTAACGTAGATGGGTGACACAGGAGATAGTCTGTCACATCACATTAGCCCCAAACTTCTCCACAACTTCTCTCGTCGCGCCGTGATTGAGGGGTTGAGCTTACCCAGCATATTCCCTGGTCGCGCATCCACCCCGAAAAAGTCCTGGTTGTTCAAGGCCTCCGAGAGTCGGATGAGAAGGCCTGCGCGGCCCTCGAGGCCCGCAAGCTGGTTGCCTTCCGAGTGTTGCATGCCCTTGGCGAGCACCTCCACCGTGATCTTCTTCAGGCCGGCACCATCGACCTGACACGGTTCCGTGGGGTCGCTGCTGAACAGACCCGACTTGAACATTTCCAACGTGGCGACGGCCAACCCCTCGCTGCGCGAAAAGATCTTGCCGGATTCCTTGGACCGGTAGGACCACGTGGTGCCAGCACCAGCGTCCAGGAGGACGGAGACCACGAAGAGGTCGATGAGGCGGCGCGTGCGTTCCTGCGCATCGATGGAGCTGGGCCACGACTGCAGCAGTTGGCAGATGCGGGGGCGACCGCCCACGTCAAAGTGTTGCCAGCGGCCGTGTGGGGGGATCGACTCATAGTCGGGGGCATAGTCTCTCTGTCCGGAGGGGGAAAAAATGAGTGTTAGGGCGCTGCGTCGGGGGTTACACAGAATGCGACCAGAAACTCACCTTGATGATGGAGACGATGTAGGAGGCAGTGGAGGAGAATTTTGACATATCGACATCGAAATGGCGCAATTGGTTCTTTTTGGCCTTGGCGAGGACAATATTGGAGCGTTCTCGAACCGCATGGATGCTGCGCAAGTATGCGGCCGGGTCGAGGGCGGGATCGGGAGGCTTCGTGATGGACAGCTCGGGGATGGACGAAGGCATGGAGCTGCCTTTGTAACCGGGAGACTTCAAAGAGGCACTGGAATTGCGAGCACTATTGATGGAGGTGTATGACTCTTGCTCATCCGTGTCACTATGGACCGAGATCTTGGAGTCCTTGCGCTTGAAGATACCCATGGTGGATGGAAGTAGAGGGGGGGAGGGATCCGTAGAGTCAATTTCCGTATTGGTCGAACGAATGGACCGTTGGAAGGGTTCGTCGGGAATCGACGGGATCTCAGATCGTGATCGTAGCAAGACAATTGTCGCAAGGATCGTGCGCGAGGAGGGGGAGGGTGAAGAGGGAGGAGAGGAGAGGAGGGGATCGATTGGGGAGAGGGGGGAGAGAAGGAGGGGGAGGAGTACGAGTCGCGATACCAGAGAGAGAGCAAGCACGAGACCAACGATGTCCCTGGGTAAGGCAAAGAAGGGGGAGTCTCTACATAAGAAAAAAAGATGATGATCTGCGGATGAATAAAAAGGAAGAAAAGGAAGAAAAGGACAGAAAAATATAAATAAATCAATAGAATTAAAAGGCCAGGAAAATAAAAGGCAAAAAGGGTAAAAAAAACCAAAACCAAAAAAACAACGCGGTATTTTGATTCTTCTATTTATGCTTATTCTGGTGGTATTTTCAACCCGTCCGATCCGTATTTTTCCAACTCCAGTGGGGAATTCTACTAGATATTATAGATCGATAGAGATATATCATTAAAATATATATTATTGGAGTATATCTTTTTTAGATCTCGAATCGTATTGAAAAGACAATCATCGACATATACCTACATCACGGATAAAAAGAATTCAGGAGGAAGGTCGCCCAGACCCAAAAAACCACTAGTTCCTGGGATTGTTCTGTCTTGCTGGGATGATGGACGCCACTAGTCGACCCTCTCGGATTTCGGGAGGTGGAGCAGAGCTTGGACGAGAAGTGGTTGCGATTCGATTTCGGGATGCGCAGGGTTTGTCCGCTGCATCTCATCCTGATTGTTCCTGAATGTATGACACGTTGTATATGTACTCTAACGTATTCATCTGTAGTTAGATGATTCCAAAGATAGAGCAGAAGTACCATAAAAAGGAATCCACGAAGAGAAAAAGAGAAGAAAAGCACGGCCCAGGGGAAGCTTGATGGATGACTAATACCAGAAAAGGGGTGGACTGTGCGGGTCATCAATCTGGTATTGTTTACCGTATTATTCATAATAACATTACCCTAATATATCTATTAGTAGTAGTATTGCTCCGTCTTTTATCCTCGATCCTACTATATCATGCATATTATACATTGCATAGATTCTATAATATACTATCATCGACTATACTTGACCCCACTGCTGACGGGTCAATACCGAGTTCGACTCGACACTTCCTTCTTTGGACTTCGGATTATTCCGCCTCGTCTTTGCTATACAATCAACGATGTAGTATTCTAATCCGCCGGAAGAGCGGCCCTCTCCACACTGCCCGTTGCGATTCCCTCAAAGAGAAAGCGAGAGAGAGAGAGAGAGAGAAAGAGTCAAACAATGGATTATGAAGGACGAAAGCCACCGGAATTCGCCCAGACCCACTCGCCGGCTAACTTCCTGTGGAGGTCTTGTGTCTGGAATTTATACCTTCTGCCCCTCTTTCCCCCTTCCTTCCGTCAAATTCCTGGTCCATCAAGAAGGTTTGCCTCGTCAACCGAAACCCCCACTTATACGGAAGACATGTTCTGGCCGGATGGCCCAACCCTACTTGAGTCACTGGCCACCTGGTTTTTTTTTTTCTTGCCTCTTTCTGTGCAAGGAAAACAACGCTCCAATGCCTCGCCTGCATGTGATCCATAAGCATCCTCCTCCGAGGAGACAACGGCACAAATCCCTGTCCGGAATCGGTCTCCCCGACAGATAAGAACCTGTCAGTGTCAGTGTCAGTGTCAATGTCGGTTTCAGTGGTCAAGTGGACTAGTCTGTTGCGATTTGATTGCAGTGAACCTGGGTTGGAAGCGCCCTGCAGCTGAGCTAGTCTGTTTCACCCTCCCCATAGTAATCACCATCATCATCTGGATAATAAGATAAAAATAAAAATAAAAATAAACCAAAGGAAGAGTTGGTCCAAGTTGAACCATCAACCATCCCAGCTCCCTTTCTGGTTCGGGGCCGTGCAAGGTCGGGATAATGTGGGTCGACATACAGCTGTTACCAATTTACCACTGTGATGACTTCTTGGTCCTTTCTCAACCTGCACTGCTGTTCTCTGTAGTCGGGCAACTCAGAGTGAGGATTGCGTAGCGACTGGTAAACTGACAACCGAGTCTTCAATTACCTTGTCCTTCTTGGCCGAATATGCTATGGATCCCGTGTGAGATTCGTTTATTCGCGCCGATCCGCTCCCTCAATACTCGCTTAGAATCAACTCGTCGTGTCATCCAATCGTAAGTATGGCAACGTATCGAGCTAAAAGACGGCCATTTCTTTCCTCGGATGGATCCCCTCCCTCAGCCTGGGCCTGGAACTGGAAGAACACTGCCGTGGTCCACTTTTTACCTCGCCGTTCCAGTCTTCCACAATCCAATAATCACTCCGATGACTCGCAGGTTTAGAACCCTCCCAAGAGCCGAAATACGGACCGTCTTCCTCTGGTTCCGTATGGAAAAGCAACTCCTCTCCCCCCCTCTCCCCCCACTCAATTCCGGTCCTGCATCCTTGATGCCAGCCGATAAAGTTTTAGCTAGCGACCACCCCATGCCCAGAACGCGCGCGTCTAGATTTGTGGTTTGGGCCAAGGGAGTTTGGTCCGTCGCACGGCGCACACAACCTTGGTAGGAGGTTGAGATTTGAGACTTCCTCCATTCCTTCTCGGGGATCGTCAATCACCTTACGCCCTCGATCTCATGGCCGGCAGTAGGTTGACTGCAGAACTACCGGTTCTTTCCCGTCCAGTGTCTGAAGCTTTGTCTGTAGACAATAGACATGGTCTTTGTTGACAAGCACTGCTTTGTACCCCTCTTCCTCCACTCGGAGTGGAGTAAGTAGGATCACCGAAATAAGTAAATGGTTAGATGGGTGTAGTTAGTGGTGAACAGCTGTAAATAGTACTGACAGTCATCGTGTGGACTACCGATCGGACAAGTGAAATCGCCGTAGGACTGTCGACGGAAGCCATGGTGGGTAAAAGGGTACAATAGAACTGCTTTGTCACCTGCACAATTGTTGACACAACGTGGAGCACACTCAGTCACGTGGTACATCACGTTGCCTGTCACACCAGCCACATTTGTTAAATGTAACGCCACACGAGCCACAATGACGGTCGCGGCCTGAGTCCGCCCATCTTCATCCCCTTCCCCACGCTCCATCTCCGAATCCCTCGCGCCCTGATATCGAGATGGCTTGAACCGGACGGCTTGCTCATTGTTTGATCTGCCAATGGTGTACGTGCTGCCTCTGATTTTCTCATCTCCCTCCCCTCCCCCCCCTTTCATTCTGATCCAACTCACATTGCTCCGACGGTGGGTGATGTGACCAGATCATGGCATCCGCTGTTGTACGCGCATGGTATCCCACGACCTCCATCCTAATTCAATTTTCGCCAGACTCTCTTCTCTTACCTCTCACTATCCCGTCGTAAATCGCAATGGACGACCTCAACGGTCTGAGTTGGACCCCCAGCTCCAATGACGCCCGCAAACCCCCGCCCATGAGCTCCGGCTCCAACTATCTGGTCCCCCCAATTCGACACAACGACAACTCCGGCCAGTCCACGCCCCTTTCGACCTCATCGGGCGTCTCGTCTAATGCACAATCTAAGCCAGCCACTCCAGGCAAGGACAGTTTCGCCGGTCTTGTGTCTTTCGGGTCCTCCAACCCCAACAAGAACCTGTCGCTTGTCGAGCAGCAGAAGAAGCTCCAGGAGGAAAGAGCCCGGAAGGACGCAGAGAACAGGTCTCGCTACGAATCGCAGTATGGAGGGCAGAACAACCAGTTTTGGGACACCTTGGAGAAGTCCCCGAGTAGCAGGACCGCCTCGCCTGCAGTCGCAGCGCCACCGCAGAAGACCACATCCGCCGACGAAGACGACATCCTCGCTGCGTTCGATGCGGCGGCTCCCGTGGACGCTTCGACCAACTTTCCCATCCCCAGTCCTACTCCGTCGCCGCAGGTTGCGGCGAAGCCATCTCTCCAGACACTTTCGAACACCACGAGCGCTGCGGGCCAGAGCAATGGAATGACGTTTATGGATGATGACGATCCGTTCGGTCTCAATCAATTGAAACCGAAGCAAACCCCGTCCCCGCAACCGGCACAGACTGACGACGATGATTTTCTCGGTTTGTTGAGCAAACCCGTATCTGAATTCCCCCGCGAGCCGCCCACCCAACCCGCTCGGCCTTCTCCGAGGCCCTCGCCCGGACCCCCAGAGCGTGAGGGACCTACCCCGCCCCCAAAGCCATCCAACGGAGTAGATCGCGCGGTGGCAGAGCTGGTGGACATGGGATTCCCGGCAGACAAGTCCAGTCAGGCGCTGCGGATGACGTCGTCAGGAAAGGACGTACAGGCGGCCGTGGGCTTGCTCCTCACGCAGGCCCACGAAGAGGCGCGCCAGAAGTCTCGGAACAGCCCGGCCATTGGGGACACGAGCCGTAGTCGTGAGCGGGCCCGGGGTCCGGACCGCGATGTCCCCTCCTGGATGCAGGAGGAACGCTCTCGTGCGCCGCGAAGCCGTCCTGACAGCATGTCGCCCTCGGGGGTCGATAGGGACCCTTCTCAAACTGCAGCGGCGTTTGGGAATAATTTCCTCAAGGCCGCGAACTCTCTGTGGAAGACTACAAACAAGAAGGTGCAGAAAGTGGTGAATGACCTGAACGTGGATCACGACCCTAGTCAGCCCAAGTGGCTGAAGGATGCCTCCGCTCACGAGGAACCCTTCCCGGGCGAGACTCAGCGGTCGACTCGCCAGGAGCGGGAGAAGCCTGCAGGATTCACTAACGAGGCCCTCCTTCTGGAGGCTGGTTCTGACCCCCGTCCGTCACGGCCCTCCAGACGGCCCACGGATGAGCCTTCGTCGCGCACCCACAGTCGCGAGGTCCGGCCCCAACCGCCTTCGGCGGGCGAGAGACGCTCCCCGCAGCCGGCGTTCCTGCGACAGCAGGCCGGGATCGAAATGAGGGACTCCCGGTCGCGCGCTTCCAAACTCGCGGTCGAGGAGCAATCGGCGCAAGCATACGTCAGTCCGGCTCGCAGAAAGCGGCCGACCGCGCCCTCGCCTGCTCCCGCGCAGAATGTTGATCTGTTTGAATCCCCCGTTCCACCGGCTCCTAGCCGTCGGCGCCCGTCGCCGTCGCCCGCGCCCACTCCGTCTTCGCGAACCTCCACGCCTTCGTCCACGACGCTCCCCGCGCGGCCCAAGCCCAAAGCGCCCCCGCGGACCATCCCCTCGGTCTCTTCATCTGCGCTGTCGTCCACCCACCGCGAGCGAGAACGGGCCGCACAAGCGTACAAACGGGGCGACTACGCGGCGGCGCACGAAGCGTTCACGTCCGCTCTCGGACCGCTCCCCGATCAGCACCCGATCACCATCATCGTCCGCAGTAACCGCGCCATGACGGCGTTGAAGATCGGCGAGCCCAAGGTAGCCATTGGCGACGCGGACGCGATCCTGCAATTGATCGGACCGTCGAAAGGCGACGGTGAGACCATCGATCTGGCCAACGGCGAGCCCGGCAAACCGATGAAGGACTTCTTCGGCAAAGCCCTGATGCGCAAGGCCGAGGCTTTAGAGCAACTGGAGCGATGGGCCGACGCGGCCCAGGCCTGGCGACAGGCCGTGGAGAACGGCCACGGCGGCAGCACCAGCATCCAGGGCCGCAACCGATGCGAGACCGCTGCGGGAATCAACAAGCCTGCCTCAAAGCCCGCGACGCCAGCCGCAGCCACCCGACGACCGCCTGCGCCGGCCCCGAAGAGGTCCGCGCTCGCCGACCTGCAAGGTGGTAGTAGCCGATCTCCACACGCCGGCTACGATTCCGCCGCCGTCAGTCGCCTCCGCGAAGCCAACCAAGCGGCGGACCGCGCCGACGAGGAGAAGTTCGCTCTGTCCGAGAGCGTAGACGCACGTCTGACCACATGGAAGGGTGGAAAGCAGGACAATTTGCGAGCACTCCTGGGTAGCCTCGACACGGTGTTGTGGCCCGAAGCTGGGTGGAAGAAGGTTAACATGTCGGAGTTGATCATGCCGAATAAGGTCAAGATTCAGTACATGAAGGGGATTTCCAAGGTGCATCCGGATAAGGTCGGTTTTTTTCTTCTCTCCTTCATTTCCTGTTGATGCATGACCGCATCAGATCTTGAAAGTCATGAGTGATCCATGCTAATCCAAGACAGCTCCCAACAAATGCCACCACCGAACAACGTATGATTGCAGGTGCCGTCTTCGGAACGTTGAACGAAGCGTGGGATAAGTTCAAGAAGGAGAATAATCTTTAACTTTCTTCTTCTCTTCTTCTTGGCTTATTTTTTCTTTTCACCATTTATTCCTATTTTTTATTCATTTATACCGGCTTGGGCAAATGTTATGTGTGTGCCTGCATTTATACTACATGCTTCTTGTACATAGACTTGACGTGACTTGACCATTCTGCTTGAAAACATAGAACATTCATCCACCATACTATATATCACTTTGCGTAGTCGTAAATAAGCTCAGAAGTATACAATGCAATATTATCTATCATCTATACAAAGTAAAACACCAACAAACTATGAATCCAACTACTGCTTCTCCTTCTCCTTCCTCTCGCGCTCCTCCCGCTTCAACTGCTTCTTCCCCTTAGGCTTCACCTCCTCGATCACCTTGTGAGCAGGCCACTTCTCACGACACCGCTGCTCGTCCGCCTCGGTCCAATCGCGCGGCAACACAGCAAAGACCAGCCAGGACGTATGCGTCTTCAGATCGGGCTCGGTGCGGTGGATAAGCCGACCCTGCTTATAACTCGGGACATTCTCCTCCCCGTCCTCCTCTCCAGCTCCCCCCGCCCCAGCCTTTCCATCCTCGACACCCTCCTCCACCCCCTCGCGCATCGCCTCCCCCAAAGACTGCTCATCCCCCCGCGCATCCCTCTCCTTCATAGCCTCCCTAAACCGCCTCGTCCGCTCCTCAATCGTCCGCGTCTTAGCAACAGCCTCGTCCACCGTCCGCGGAAACACCACCGCCCCGCGCGCCCCCTCAAACTCCAGCCCGTACTTCTCCCGCTTGACCTCTATCCGTCGGTGGTTAACCTCCACCATCTCGATCTGCAGCCAGCCCAGCTGCCGCATCGCGCTGATCGTCCGCTCGGACTGCTCGAGGCAGGGCGAGAATGTGCAGATGTAGACCGGTGTGGTGGGGTCGAGCGCGGACTGGATCCCGCCTGTCGCGGTCCCTGTTTCCTGCTGTCGACACTCGCGGGTAAGGTGTCGGAGGGCGAGCCATGGCGCGGGGAGATCGAGGAAGACGGCGTTGGCTTTGGGGGAGGTTGATGATGCGGACTCTGATGCTCCCTCGGTGGAGGCGGTGTCCCTGTTGAGGAGGAACCCGTCTTCGTAGACGTCTCGGTGGGTCACTTCGACGAGGCCGTCTAGGCCGTGCTGGGTGATTTCTTCGCGCACTTTGGAGGCGCGCTGGGCGTGGAACTCGAAACTGTGCACTTTGCCGTACTTGCGCTTTTTCGGTGGCTGTTGCGCGCTTTCGGGCTGCTGCTGTTGGTCGGAGGGGTAGCCGTTGAAGACGGCACGCACGGCCGCGTGCGTGAAAGAGCCGCTGCCTGCGCCGGCTTCGATGACGCTGCTCCCGGGGCGTACACACAGTCGGTGCAAGATGTAGCTGTAGTCTGGGGTGTAGACGACCTGGGTGCGGTGCGGGAGGGAGGCGGTCCAGAGCTCGGGGGTCGGGTACAGGAGGTGGAGGAAGCCGCTGGAGGCGGCGACGGCGGCTTTGGGCTTCTGCTGTTGCTGTTGCTGTTGCTCTTGTTGGATGGCGGGGGTTTCGTCCTCGGCGGCGTCTTCATTGACGGCGGTCGTCGGAGTCGGGGTGGAGTCGGCGTCGTTGTCGGCGGTGGGCGCCTTGCGCTTCAGGTTGCGCCGGCCGCGCGATCCCGTGTCGACTTTTGAGGCCACGATTTGGGAGCCCCATGGTTTGTGGTAGAGTGTGCTGTGCGGAAAGGAGCCGAACCGCGTGTTGACAACCTTGCCTTCGTTGTAGCCAAGGCCTTCGTCGTCGTGCGCGCGCAGGATGGTCGGGACGGTTTGGTCGCGGCGGAGGTGGAGGAGGGCTAGGGAGTCGAGGGGCGCTTGGTCGCCTGGGGTGAGGAAGGGGGAGGGCATGGTGGGTGGGTTTGTAAGGGTCGGATGGTCTGGTAGACCTGTTTGACCTGAACGTTTGGCCTTTAACTTGTATGTTGCCGTGGAGAGATGTTCGTCTTGAGCCCGCCAACTTTTTTCGACTGCGGATTTGCGACGGAGAATCTATCAATCACGCATCTTGGCGGGAGATCTGATATTCCCGTCTTGGACAAGATCGACGTTAGGGCTCAGGGCTCAGGGCTCAGGGCTGGTATTCTTCATCTGGATTGTGATTGGTTACCCGCAAACGCTGGCGGTGACTCAGGCAGTCAGGCCTCCAACAAGGCTCCCAGGCCGACAACTGTATAATTCGTATTAGATCGCATTATCATTGGTCATCCTCAGAAATATGCCTTGAGCTGCCCCTCGTTCTTCAATCCGCGCCAGCATCACCATCTTCTCCCTCCTCCTCCTTCTTCTTCCTCTCCATGCCCCTCTCCCTCTCTCTCCTCCTCTCTGCCTCCTCCGCTCGTCTCGCCCTCCGTCCACTGCCGTCCATTGCGTCTCTCCGTTCACCACTCCGTCTGTCCTCGAGATCCATGGCCACCGCGCGCCAGCAGCCGCCATGGCGGCAACCGGACCTCCACCCCGGCGCTGAATCCCGTCTGCCTCCTTTGAAGGTCTACAATACGTTGACCAAGTCCAAGAATCCCTTCATCCCGCGCGATCCAGAGGCCAAGCAGGTCTCCTGGTACGCCTGCGGGCCGACGGTGGTACGTGTCGCTGCTTCTTGTCCTGTCTGGTCCGTACTGATGGTGTTGTGACTCAGTATGACGATGCGCATCTGGGACACGCTCGCAACTATGTTAGCACGGATATCATTCGCCGCATCATGCGCGACTACTTCAAGTTCGATGTTAAGTTTGTGATGAACATTACCGATGTCGATGACAAGGTTGGTGGATGGGCGCGACTGGCCCTTTTTCACCCCCACCCCAAACTGATCGCTAATGTGAATCATATAGATCATTCTTCGCGCCCGCCAGCAACACCTGTTTAACGAGTTTGCGTCGACCCACCCTCATGTCGATGGGGAAGTCCTGGAAGTCGCCAAGAATGCCTACAGTGCCTACGTGAAGAAGAACCTCCCCTTGCTGAGCCCCGACCTCCCGCCCGCGCAGTACGCTGCTGAAGTGGAGAAGACATATGCCGTCGTGCTCAACGGAGGCCCCCTCCCCGGGAACGAAAAGGCCGGCGACGACGAAGCCAAGGCCAAGATGCACATCAAGACGGTCGCGTCTGGGGCGGCGGTGATCGCGGAGGCCGAGCGCGTGGGCGCGGCGGCCCTGCCGACCGGGTTCCCGGAGCGGTTCTACACGGAGGCGCAAGATGTGCTGCTGCCCTACCTGGATGCTCTGAAGGGGGCGTCGATCGACGCCGACGACCACAGCATCTTCACCAAACTCACTAAGAAGTACGAGGAGCGGTTCTTGGCGGATATGCGCGACCTCAATGTGCTGGATCCGGACGAGCTGACGCGCGTGACCGAGTACGGGGCCGAGATCGCCGAGTTCGTGGAGAAGATCGTGCAGAACGGGTTCGGCTACGTGACCGAGGACGGCTCGGTCTACTTTGACATCAACGCGTTCGAGGCCGCGGGCCACCCCTACGCCCGCCTGGAGCCCTGGAGCCGGTCCGACAACAAGCTGCTGGCTGAGGGCGAGGGCTCGCTGGCCAAGAAGACGACGGAGAAGCGGTCGGCGTCGGACTTTGCCCTCTGGAAGTCCTCCAAGCCTGGCGAGCCCAGCTGGGCCAGCAAATGGGGCCGCGGCCGCCCCGGCTGGCACATCGAGTGTTCGGCCATGGCGTCGGCGCGTCTGGGCCGCCAGATGGACATCCACTCCGGCGGCGTGGACTTGTGCTTCCCGCACCACGACAACGAGCTGGCGCAGAGTGAGGCGTACTGGGCGGGCGAGCCCACGGACCAGTGGGTCAACTATTTCCTGCACATGGGCCACCTGAGCATCCAGGGATCCAAGATGAGCAAGAGTCTCAAGAACTTCACGACGGTGCGTGAGGCGCTCGACCAGAAGCAGTGGACGCCGCGCAGTCTGCGCGTCGTCTTCCTGCTGGGCGGGTGGAAGGACGGCGTCGAGATCACGGACGACCTGGTCAGCGCCGGCAGCTCGTGGGAGGAGAAGGTGACCAACTTCTTCATCAAGATGAACGACCCTTCCGCCTTCCGCGCCACCGCCAACACGGACACGTCGCTCGCCCCGGCCCTGGCCGCCGCCCAGGCCGCCGTCCACGAGCACCTCTGCGACTCGTTCAACACCCCGGCCGCCATGGCCGCCATCTCGGAGCTGATCTCCAAGTACAACAGCGCCGACAAGGCGACCGTCAACCCGGCGGACGTCGAGGCGATCGCCCGCTGGGTGACGTCGATGGTCAACACGTTCGGACTCAACGGCGCCGCCCGCCCCGACAGCACCACGATCGGCTGGTCGGGGATCGACGTGCCGGAGGACGCCAAGCCGTACCTCTACCCGCTGTCGGCGATGCGCGACTCGCTGCGACAGGCAGCGCGGGGCGCTGGCGGCGTGACGCCTGCGACGATCGCGGAGATCGTTGCCGAGCCGACCGAACCGAGTGCGGACGCCGCGGCCCAGCCGTACGCAACGGTGCTGAGCGACTTCCGCGACAAGCTGACGTCGCTGCCTGAGTCGGACGGACTCAGCAAGCAAGTGCTGGCGCTGTGCGACCGGGTGCGCGACATCGACCTGTTCGACCTGGGCGTGTACCTGGAGGACCGCGACAACCTCCCCGCGCTGGTGCGACCGGTGACGCAAGAGCTGCTGCAGGCGCGGCGGGACAAGGCGCAGCGCGAGCACCAGAAGCAGCAGCAGAAAGCCAAGCAGGAGCAGGAAGCGCTGCAGCGACTCGAGAAGGGTAAGCTGAGCCACCTGGAGATGTTCCGGACGAACGAGTACAGCGCGTGGGACGACGAGGGTCTGCCGACGAAGGATGCTGCCGGCGAGGAGGTGACCAAGAGTCGGGCTAAGAAGCTCCGGAAGGACTGGGAGCGCCAGAAGAAGCTCCATGAGGCGTGGCTGGCGGCCCAGTCGGGATAAATGGGGTGTATACGGTGCATTCGAGGCGTTTTGATTTCATATCGATATCCATGATGATACATCAGTGCTATCGCTATTCTACTCTGTTTTGATTATGCTGTAGATTATCCTACGTATACTATAGATTTTATCCTACGTATACTGTAGACTATCCTGATTATAATGTCATAATGCGACAGTATCGACACGTACTCCAGTGACGCATCTGAAAGTGCCCGGATCACATGCATGTCGGACTGACATTCCAGGCATCCATTTTGATCACATTATCAATTTTCGCCTCTTCTTTTCTCTCTTCTTTTTTTTTCTCCTTTTCTCTCTTTTTTCCTTTCATTCTCTCTATTTCTCCGTCACTCTCGGTCTTTTCCACAACCCCCTATCCAATATCAGCGTGGTGTGTCGTTCCCCGCATTCAGAGACTACGGAGTAGACTAATCAGACCGATCGCCCCTCGGTCGTCCAACCTCGGCAACCTCCGTCTGCTCCACCCGCGGTTCGCTGCGTTCCATTCATTCGGTTCTATTTATCTTGTCCGGCTTGCGCTGTTGTGTTGCTAGACCATTCACAACACATCTGTTTTTGTGACTTCATCATGCCTTTCAATACTGCTTTGACCCGGAAGCTGGGCATCGCTGGTAAGGACGGTCGCGTGGTTTGACACGGTTGACGCAGTTCGCTAATGGGTTCGTATCTGCAGTGCCCGTCGTCCAGGGTGGGATGCAATGGGTGGGATTCGCTGAGCTGGCGGCTGCCGTCAGTAATGCCGGTGGTCTGGGTATCGTACGTTGCTGACCTATCTGACACCGTCCATACAACAATTACGGAGGAAAGTCTAACGGAGAATGGAAATGACAGTTAACGGCCCTCACCCAACCGACGCCCGAAGACCTCCGCAAAGAAATCCGCCGCTGCCGCGCGATGACCAAGAACCCCTTCGGCGTGAACCTGACTCTCCTGCCGGCTCTGGTGCCGCCCGACTACGCCGCCTACGCGCAGGTGATCATTGACGAGGGCATCAAGATCGTCGAGACGGCCGGCAACAACCCCGGTCCCGTGATCACCCAGCTGAAGAAGGCCAACACGATCATCCTGCACAAGTGCACGACCATCCGCCACGCCAAGTCGGCCGTCAAACTAGGCGTGGACTTCCTGTCCATCGACGGGTTCGAGTGCGCCGGCCACGTCGGCGAGCACGACATCACCAACTTCATCCTGCTCAGCCGCGCGCGCCAGGAGCTCAAGATCCCGTTCATTGCGTCCGGTGGGTTTGCCGACGGGCAGGGTCTGGCGGCTGCGTTGGCGCTGGGCGCTGAGGGTATCAATATGGGCACGCGGTTCATGTGTACCGTTGAGGCGCCTATCCATCAGAAGGTGAAGGAGGCGATTGTTGCGTCCGATGAGAATAAGACGGCGTTGGTGCTGCGTCGCTGGAAGAACACTACCCGTCTGTTTGCCAACAAGGTGACGCAGGATGCGCTCAAGGTGGAGCGCGAGAGCAAGAGCGGCGAGTTTTCTGACATTGCGCCGTTTGTGAGCGGAAAGCGTGGTCGTGAGGTTTTCATCAACGGTGATGTTGATTACGGGGTATTTTTCCCTCTTGATTTCCCATTGTTCCTGTCTAAGCTAGTGATCTTGTACTAACCATGATTTAGGTGTGGACTGCCGGCCAGGTGATCGGTCTTATCCACGACATCCCGACATGTGGACAGCTGCTGAAGCGCATTGAGACGGAGGCCCAGGCGGCCATCCAGCGCAGCCAGTCGCTGTTCTCGACGCAGAGCAAGCTGTAATTTAGTCGATACACCGAGCAGACAATATAAACTTGCATATAGTACAGACAATAAACTTTCATCTGGTACCTGAGTTGGTCACGAGAATACTACTACTTACTATCTATGCTCCTTGCAGAAAGGCAGAGGCAACAGACCGTCTATCCAACCTAGCAACGTTCAGGTTCACGTTCACATTCACAACCATAGATAGACCCTTGCTCTGTAAATTAGGATAAACCACCGCCTGCCCTTATCGTCCCGAGGCAGAGTGCGAAAACGTCTCGTTCCTTGCAGAGCCTCCTTGCGTCTTGGTCAGGTCGGTCTGACGGTGTAGACGAGGTAGCAGCCTGAAACGACTGTCTTGACAGCGTCGTAACCGTTTACTCTGAGGGACTGAGATAGTGTAGCTGGTTTTATCGATGTATGTCCATATATCTATCTGTCTTTCTGCCTGTCTGCCTGTCTGCCTGTCTGTCTATACATAGTAGTATGGTATCCACAACCAACCTAACTTTCAACTTAATCTACAGATAACCTTGTCAATATCCACGCACGGCGCAATCTCATCTCCTCACATCTACACATTGCGTCAACTATCGACTCGTGCATGCATCATCACCATCTTTATCTCCCTGCTCGTGATAGTATTAATCTCCGCCTCCCATCATCATAATCATCGTCCGTTAATCACCACGTTGCTGGCGCGACGTGTATACGTGCATATCTACTGCCAGAGAGACATAAATATAGCCTATTTCGCCTCTACATCTGCATATTGAATTACATTCATCATTCATTCATTCTTCACTCATCATCCATTAATCATATCTTCATACTTGGCACCCTAGTTCCTGAAAAGAGCACCCGAGCGTGGGAAATAAAGGGAAAGAAAGAAAATGGGCATCCTCGACCCCATAACCTCCTGCATCCAACGCAGACCCAAGTCCAAATCCATCACGGCGACATCGTCTACAGAGCCGAGGTCGAGATCGAGATGTCGTTGCCGGCAGCGTCTGACTGCGTGGTCGATGGACTTGACTGGTGAGAAGAAAGCGGCTGCTGATAATGATAAGGAGAGGGAGGGCGAGAATAGCCCTGGTCTATACGAGGACGAGAAGGACAAGCCACGGAAGTTGGTTAAGAGGTCGCCTTCGCAGGCGACGGCGTCGATCCGGATTGTGGAGAGTGAGGGGGATGATATCGGCTGTTCTCCGACCGAGAGGGGCAATCATGGCGACGACGATGACAGCGACAGCAAGACGAAGACAACAGGGGAAAGTCAAAGTCACATCTCACCAGAGACGACGACAGAAGATCGCAACCCCCCACGCAGCAAAATAGAAGACATCCCCGAAGAAAGCGAGCCCACGACACCCGAAAAGACCCCTCCCCCACCCCCAGCCACAACACCAGCGACACCTCACAGCAAAAACGCCCTCCAGAACAAGCCCCTCCCCCTCCCACCAGTCAGCACCCCCAGTCCGAGACCCAGAACCAGACCCAGCAGCAAAAGCAGCAGATACACCCCGGACCCACTCGCAAGCGACACAGACGAAGAGTGGTCGCCCAAACGAGCGAGCTCCCTCTTCCGCCTCAGCAGCCGACGCTCGCTCATTGAGATCGTCACCCTGCTGCAGACGACTGCTCAAGCTGCTGCCGCGGCGGCTGCCACTGCGCCGAGACGTCTGCACCCCGGTTTGGCAAGGGGTGGGAGTCCCGGTGTACCTGTGAAGTCGCCGCTGCGGCGCGGGGTGACGATTCCTTCGGCGGAGTCGTCGACGGAGTCGTCTTCTGAGGGGACGATGATGGGGTCGGATTCCGAGACGGAGGTGTCGTTTGCTTCGTCGAGCTCGTCGATTATGCTGCCTGCTTGGACTTCTTCTAAGGGGGGTTTTGTACGGGGTTCGACTGCTGCTACTGCTCCTGTCTCTGCTACTGATACTATTGGTAGTGGTAGTGGTGGTGATGTATCAGAGGATCTTGCCGACGAAGAGAAGAAAGACGGAGAGGGGAAGAAGCAGAGGAGACACCGCAGGAGAGCTGCGGAGGTGTTTGACCAGCCCAAGCCGCTGCGGTTGCCTCTGCGGCGAGGAGAGAGCGATAGTAGAGTGGAGGGGATTGAAGGTACAGAGAAGTCTCTTTTTCGGTAGATGGGCGTTTGGGGGGTTGATTCGTTGGGTGTCGTTGTTCGGACGCTTGGGGTTGGCGTGGGTTGTTTTTGGGTTGTAATATATCATTTCTTTATTTGGATGTATTATTTGATATATGATAATTTAATTCTTTCAAGAAGATTCGATAGACATAAGACAAACGTCAAAGAAGTTGGGAGAGTTGTTTTAACGATAGATTAGAGATCAGGTGCGATGATAACCCTAATTGTTCTTCTACAGCGAAGAATGAACTACAATCTACAAGACAACTACAAGATCGAATCAACCAAGTACATAAATTAAACAAAGACCAATAAACAAAGATGATCTAATTAAGCCTAACGAATGCAACATCCCCACTCACTTTCCCAACGTGCCACGCCGAGCGTGCCAGGCAGTACAAGAATGTAAAATTACACAATTGACCAAGAGCCATCGCCCGATCGCCCACCACGGGACCAATCCCGTGGTGGACACCATGTTGAACCCGTTTAGAGGATGGAGCCGAGGGCAATGCAAGGCAGAGCCAGACCGATCACGCTCTCCGAAGCGTCGGCAGGCGAGTCCTGGCAGCAGGCAATGTTCTGCTTGCACTTCTGGTTGAGCATGTCCTGCAGACCGATGGCGATGATGGGGACTACTTTTGTCAATGCCTATATTTTGGTCAGGGTGGGGGAAATCGGGAAACTTACTCTCGATGGGGAGCTTGGAGCACTGGTCGAAGAGACCCAGACCGGAGGAGCCGGAGCCACCACCGATCAGGTCGGACAGGGCACCAGACAGGAGACCATCGTTGACCTCGGTGGAGTCGCCGGTGTAGGTGGCCTTGTTGCAGCAGGACAGCTGGGCCTTGTCACCGCACTTGGCGGAGGCCTGCTCAACGGTCAGGTCGTCGGGCACCGGGAAACGGACCTGGGAGTTGCCCTTGTTGTCGACGCCGTTGCCATTGTTGATGTCGTCGTTGAACTCCTGGCGCTGGGGAAGAGCGGCCGCAGTGGCGGCGAGGAGGGCGAGACCGGAGGCGATGGTGAACTTCATTGTGATAGTTTGGTTTGGATTTTTTGTCCTTTTTTGTATGTAGAAGAAAAGTATATAACAGAAACTGCTCTGAGAAGGGAAAGAGAGAGGCTTGAAAGAGAGTGATTGTGAGGATGGAGAGGAAAGAAAAAAGAGAACCGCTACGATGTTGGAACGTCCTTATATAGATGACGGTGGAGGCTTCCCTCCCTCCTCGAACCTCTCTCTCATTGTTGATTTTTTTTTTCTTTCCCACCCATAATCAGTCATGCTCCCTACTTTCGCTACCTTGTTTCGCCCCCTCTCACCCTGTGGTGTGGCTCAACTCTCTGTCTTTCCTTCCCACTCGCCTTCCTCTCTCTCTCTGTAGATGCGCGTGTCTCGCCGGAATGCAACCATGCAAGGACCACCGCCCCTGGCCTCTTCACTCGTTTCTGTCCCCTGGTCCTTGATCCATGGGTTCCTCCCCGGGTCTGGTATGGATGAACAGCCTTCTCTACCCTGATTGACGGAGTCTCTGTCCACAGGACCCATGTCGGGCATGCCGAAGGTGTTTTGCGCCTTCGTGTTCTGCCCTCTGTTTCGTACCCTCGCTTTCCGGGTGGATCTCCGTTACATTCCATCAGTGTGGTGCGGTTCCCATATCGACTGGGGGCGGCCAATCCTGCCCATGGTTAGGTGATGGACGGAGTTAGGTACGTAGGTGGGTATCTACTGTTGACAGGATCCGACTATGGTCGTTTCGTGGATCATCATCGTCAGCTTGATCGTGCATCGATCTCGCAGCTGTTCTATGGACTCGCTCGTGCAGGTTGCAGATGTCACCGGGCACGGGTACGGGCACGAACCCCGGCACAGGCACAGGCACAGGCACAACAGGCGCTCAAGGTTGCAGAGCATACCCAGTCTGCAAGGGGCTGAGAGAAACCTCGAGGGCACTTGAACCAGGGACGAACCGGCGGTCTCTGCACGAGGCCTAGTGGAGTCATGAATTGCGCGGCAAGGGACACAACTCACTAGTTGAGGGTTAATTTCCGAGTACAGGGGGATTCATGACTTCCGTTTGCGATTTTGATCTTGTTTATCATTTTTGTTCTTTTCATTTTTTATGACTCTTATCTTACTGGTTGTGTTGCGGTCGTCATCGATATGGCTGCATTCCGCTTTCGTTGCTTACTTGTGGGTCAGATGGGTTGTCGTTCTTGTAACGTTGACATACCCTTTACTTTTTTCCAAAATATCAGAAGATTCGGTTTTCTTGCCTTTTCGCAGGGTTGTAGATGTTGCGGATGATTCTTCTCCAGATGCAGTAACTCGTGCATCGTACATCCGCGCAGCTGCATCAACATCTCTTCAGTAGATATGTAGACACATAAGCTTCCGAGACAGCATCTGCACCACAACGACCTCAACAGTCAGTAAACACCCCGTATCTTCATTGGCTAGTGTAGTACATATCCAGCCCTTGTTCCACCCAGTTAACAACGCCACTTACATTCCCCGACCTCGTCTCCAGCCCCATCCCCATCCCCCGTCTTGTTACCCGGGGAGACACACCCGATCGAGTGCCATCCCTTGATCGACCGGATACCAAGCTGTCGCAGGGGTGGGTAGATCAGTGCCTGGCCTTGTCTTATGTTGTGCAGGAGACTGGTCGGCACGAGTCCAGACCATGCACAGGCATGCGCGTGCGCAGGGTTTGCTTTGATCCGACTTGATCTGGGGATGGTTGATTGGGGAGGTCTGGGAGCAGGTTCTTCTCTGTTTTATTCGCTTGTTCGGTTGGGTCGGTGATAATTCGGTCTATTTATGATGCTTTGTCTGTTGCGTTTGTGCTGTTGCTGCTGTTTCTTGCCTGGTTTGAGGTGTTCAGGCCAAGTGAAGCTGGAGAGGACTTAGGGTTAGCGGGATCATGGGACTGGCTTTCTTTGGTCTAACAAAACATACAGTAGAACCATCATGCTTTACTAGATATATGGTTAGTCATTGATAAATGGAATCAATGATAGATTCATCAATTTTCTCGGGAAATAGTTACTATTCATTGAAAATATAACACCATCTGTAATCTCATCCAAAAGCCTCAAAATCCTACTGTTGGGGGCCATTACGAGTAAATAGAAAGCTCTATTTTCCTGGATACATGGCTCAGGGCCATATCATAGCTATTGATAGTAAACAAGCCTATCATGTCAGCCGTCCCAATGTTTGTAACTATAAACTCAACCCAGTCTACTTCTGATATACTCTTGCAAAGAAGTACCACTCGGCTACGGAAGATACCATGACACTTTTGGCTTTTATAATAACTCTATGTTCAGGCATATACTAGACTAGCCTAGAAGTACAATCATTCAGAAATGTGTACACACCTGATGAGGGTGCTAATATTTTGCAATATAAGTCGTATAGGTGTGTTGGTACACGGATGTTGTGGTTAGTTACCTTAGTTGTAGAAATATATAGTTTGTTGACCCAGTAAGGCTATATTTTTTTCTAGGGATATAGACTTAAACACCTCTACTCAAAAATGGGTCGCGTCGTATAGCATTACTACTCTGAGTATTAAAAAACACTTCAAATTCCATCAAGTCTACAACTTGTCAGTAGAGATCTATATATACTCGACGTCTCTCAAGTCCGATGTGAAGACCATGGATATCCATATAGTACTCTGATCTAACCCGATTAGGATAGCTCTTTGTTATGACCGCATATACTTACTAATTCCATTATGCATAGCAATGACGGGAACTCGGACCCGAATTATTCATCGAGATCGACGTCCCTCACCTCTATTCAACTCCCCAAATCAGGCTGCAAAACAAGAAACAACCGAAGAAACAAGACAAACAGACAAACAAGAGAAACAAGAAAGAACATAGTCAAACAGAAAGAAGCAGTGCTAATCACCATGGCGCCACCGCCTCCCCAAGATACAGACACGCTGGGTGAGGCCGCGGAGAACCCGGCCGAGACCAAGACATCGCATGGGGAGGTGGGAGAGAAGAAAGAGAAAATAAAGGGACAAGAGGGGAAAGGGCAAAATGATGAAGGGGGAAAAGAGAAAGAAGAAACAGAAGAAGGAGAAGAAGACGGAGAAGTGACACAATCACAACAAGCCGACAGCAGAAACCCAAGCACAGAATCTCACCCCCAACCATCAGAAAACACAACGAAAAAGGAAGAAGAACAACAAGAACAAGAACAAGAACAAGAAGCACCTCCGCTCCCAGACGAAGAGCTCCCTCCGCCCCTCCCGACCGAGACACCCCCCTCCCGCGAAGACGACGGCTGGGAACCCGTCTGGGAACCCTCCGCGCAAGCCTTCTACTTCTACAACCGCTTCTCAGGCGCCTCGCAGTGGGAGAACCCGCGCGTACCAGACCCCACCGCCGTGGCCGCAGGGGATGCCGGCGACGACGCTGCTGCTGCCGGTGCGGCTCCGCCTGCGCCCGCTGCCGTGGTGGGAGGCTACAACCCCGCCATCCACGGCGACTACGACCCGACGGCGCCGTACGCGCAGCAGTACGAGCAACCCAGCCAGGATGCGCAGGCCGCCGCTGCCGCTGCCGCTGCCGCTGCGGGCGGGGCAGACGCGTACGCGGCGTTCGGGACGTTTAACCGGTTTACGGGGCGGTGGCAGACGGCGGAGCAGAACCCGGAGCGGCACAATGATGAGAATAAGTCGCGGAGGCAGATGGGCGCGTACTTTGATGTCGATGCAGCGGCCAATTCGCATGACGGGCGGAGTCTGCGTGCGGAGCGGAGTGCTAAGAAGTTGAGTCGGAAGGAGCTGAAGATGTTCAAGGAGAAGCGGAAGGAGAAGAAGGAGGAGAAGCGACGAGCTTGGTTACGGGATTAATCATGATACCTTTTCTTTATCTCTTCCTTTTTGCTGCTTGTCTATCGGCGCTGTACCGTAATACATAACTGGGTTGCATGGTTTAGAAGTGGGGATGATTGTACTATCTATCAATATCAAGAGCCTATATCTAGTCTGATCTAGCTTAAAAAGAAAGAGGGAGTACTACAGAAGGTATGTACTCCGTAACTTCAAGTTGTATACAGGATCAGGATCCACCGGTCACCTGACCGCCCGCATCGAAAAAAGTTCGCGCGGAACGGACTTCTCACAACCAACGAACCAGAAGACCAAACTAGCATCATTGCAGTGGAATCACAGAATGTTAGTATTGCTTGCACTAGTCCTTGATTTGCGGCGGGAAATGAAATAGAGCTGGCCATTGCGCGCGGAGATGTCCTCCATGAGAGCAATGAGGGGTTCATTCATTCCGCGGGGATTCTATCTTCACATTCCTACTCCTCTATCTACCTATCTCTCTATACGGCGCAAACCTTAACAGGCACACTCAAAACTGACTCAGTACTCAATCTACAGTACCAAATATCTACAAATACAACAACAGCATCCTCCCCACCAATCACCCTATCCAACAAAGAAAAGGCAAAAAGAAAATGTCTCTCCCCGCAGACGCAACAGACGACCTCATCTACGACGCCCGCATCGGCGACCTCCCCGCCCTCCAAACAGACCTCTCCACGCTCTCCACGCAGCTCAACCTCCCCACCAGCCAAATCATCGCCTCCGCCATCGACGCCGAGCCCCAAGAAGAGGGCGGCACCGGCTGCTGTCTGCTGCATTTCCCCGCCGCGAATGGGAATTTTGGTACCCCCCTCTCCCCTCCTTTCTTACTCTATTCCTTTTCTTTCCCACCTACATATTATATGAAGGAGCTAGGGCAAATAGAAGCAATCGATGAAACAGACAACTGACTATATATGTGTGAACAGAAATCCTCTCCTTCCTCCTCCAATCCCTCGACGAACCCGCCCGCAAAACCCTCCTCAACCACCGCAACCACTCCGGAAACACGCCCCTGCACTGGGCGGCTCTGAACACGCACCTCGAATGCGTCAAGGCGCTTGTGGAGGCCGGTGCGGACATCGCTGCGACGAATGATGCGGGGCTAGATGCTGTCTTTTTGGCGGAGCGGGCTGATTGGTCTACTGCTGACGAGGAGAAGGATGGGCAGAAGGAGGGTGATGAGGCTGAGGCTGAAGTCGAAGCTGAAGCTGGGGAGTCGGCTCCTGCTAGGCCTATGACCAAGGCGAAGGAGGTCGTCGAGTGGCTGTTGAGCTCCGAGAAGGCCGCTGAGTTGGAGAGTGGGGTTGATAGTAAGGATAAGAGTGGTAATGGGGAGGGTCCGGCTGCTGGGGCTGGGGAGAAGATGGAGGAGTGATTGATTGGGTGGTTTCTGCTGTGTTTTCTTTTTTTTCTTTGTTTCTACTATATTTATATGACTTGATGGCTTGCATAGACAAAAGTTCTTCTATATCTCTTTCTTCGTTTCTTGATTCCTTCCATAGGGCTGTCATATCACATCATGCATTTCTCCTGTTCTATACTGGTTTGACCCCTCCCGCCATCCTATATGTATATGTATATGTATATGTAGGTATGTATGTATGTATACGTTCCAAGTCTAATCTCGCCGCGCTTTACTGCCAACCGCCCCCGGGTCCATCTCGCGGACCTTCGCGTCCAGACCGACCCGGAATTGCCGATCCCGCCACCTCACCGTGACGCCGCCGTATACAGCCCACATCCAGATCGGGAGCGCCAGCAACTCTCGCCCCAGCCACGCCGCGAACCACGTCCCGAACAGCCGCCGCGTCCGCCCGGACGGCGGTGGCCGCGCGAAGGGCGGCGTGTCCTCGCTCAGCTCGACCGTCTTCGCCGAGTGCAACTTAATGTACAGTGTCCAGTCGACTAGGACCCACACGACCATGTTAGCCCAGAAGAATGCCGCGAAAGCTGACCATGTGGAAAGGGACGCCGCCCACGCGTATCCCTTCTCCTGCAGCCACGGGGCTAGCGCCGTCGTGATGCCCCACGCCCCGTAGAACGAGCACAGGAAGGACTCCGTCCCCGGTTCGACCAGCGTCGCGAGCAGCACGGTGAACTTGCGCACCCGCAGCCAGCGTACCCGTCGCGCCACGTACGCCGGTACGCTCATGTTGGCGACGGGCTGGAACGCGAGGTCCCCGAAAACCATCGCGTGCTTGCCCAGCTTTTCTCCGCCCTGGTCTTTCTTCTCTTCCCGCACCTGCTTCTTCCACAGGAGATCGCCGATCAGGTGGTCCTCGCAGATGTTGTCCGAAAAGTAGTCGATTCCCGCGTTGCGGGGCGGCCCGTTGCTGCCGTCCCCTGACGCCGGTGCCGTCAGGTAGTCGAGATGCGAGCGGCGGAACATGTTCGATTTTCCGACGATGCACGGCGCGATGAGCACCGTGTTGATCGCAGTATACATTTTGGCGTGCGCCGACGACATGAACAATTCCTCCAGACGACCCCCTCCCATTTCCATGACGCCGGCATTCCCGGCAGCAGCCGAGGTGACCCCGCGTGCTCGACACGCGTCCAACAGAGCCTCTCGCTCCCCAGCCACACCGGCCTCATTGGTGACATCCACGACCAACGGCAAGTGATGAACGAACTTGTACTTTTTCTTCTGTTCTGACGGCTGTCCAAACCCACACAGTCGATCCACCATGCGCCCGCAGACACCCGGGCCGACCCAGACGTTGCAATCGATAATCCAAACGATGTCTCCCTCTCCCTCCCGATAGGCCCGACTCATATTGCGGATCTTGGGGTTCGGGCCCAGCTGGTACACGTGCTCATTGCCCGGTTGCAGCAGCGGATCGTCCTCTTCGACGTATAGTCGTGCGCCGACGTGCGAGAAATCCGCGACGAGCCGCTCCAGCGTCGGGTAGCCGGGATCCTGCCGGGACGAGATGCAAAAGCAGACGGTCAACCGGTCGGACGGGTAATCTTGCCGGAAGGTCGATGCCAAACATTCATACAGGTGCGGTTCGAGGCCTTTGACGGGTCGGATGACGGTGACGTGGGGGGCGTCGGCGGAGGCTGCCGCGTGAGACTGTCGCGGCCGTTGTAGGAAATAGCGCCATCTGGTGCGAAGATACGTTAGAATTACGCGGCACAAGCCGGAATCGAAACAGTGAGGGAAATCAGGGAAACCCCCAAGGGAATATACATCTGAGAATAGCCCACGACACAAACGAGATTGACCGCGGTATACCAGATCAAACAGACCCAAGCCACCCCAATCGACCACGCGGATCCGCCATAGCTGGTCGGTCCAAGATTGAAGGGCTCTGCGCGTGGTTGAAGGCTTAGCATAGGCGAACGGCGGGGGGAGATATAATCATCTAGCGGAACATTCTACTCAAACACAAGGAGCACCACCAATTGGCCGTTTTTGGGGGGTTGGGAGGGCCGTAGAGGACAGACGAACGGAGGAAGTGAGATGGAGTCGCGGCGGATGTTGGAGAGAAGAAAGATCGACAAGGAAGCCGCTTACCAATTCCTCGGCTCCACCCGACGCCGTGACCATCCTTCGTTTCAGACAATTGACTCGTCGCATTGGACAGTTTGTATCCACAGATTGATTCCTTTGGCTTGATAAAAAATAAATAGTAATAAGTAGATAAATAAATCAAAAAAGAAAGAAGATGTGTGAGAATCAAACGCCTCTCAGGTATCATGGGAACAAGCACAATCAGTACAAGAAACTCTCCGATCAACAACCTCGTGCTCTCTATTCCTAGACTTCCCGTATAGATGACGGTCGCGAGTTGTTTTGCGATTCTTGTGTACTCGTGCGCCGGAGACTGAGGTTGCCAATCCGCTGTACAAGGTTGCTCCCAACCGCGTCCACCGCCCCCTTGGGCGCAAGGAGCGTCGGCCCTTGAGCGGCCGCCTCCTGGACCTTGAATAGCTTGATCCCCGTTCCATTCCAGACCCCCACGGTCCCCGGGGTAGCACCCGATGCCGTGCCCACGACCATCTCGCTGGAGAAGATGAACCCCCAGAGCAGAGACTCGTACCAGCCCATCGAGAGGGCCGACCACTCAAAGGTGTGCACGCGCACAGGCGAAGGCTCGGCGATGATGATGCGAATGGCGGGATCTTCCGTGAAGGACGGAAGGTTGGTGATGAGGGTGCGCGCCTCCGGGGTCGAGGCGCTCTGGAAAGCCGATTCCGGCACGTGCGGTGTGATCGCCGAGATGATGGTGAGGATAGTATGCAGGGGAAGCTCGGGAAGCCAGGATTCAAGCTGGATCGTGTTAGTCGATTTGTAGACGCTGGTTAAGGGGCCACTGTGATCACTCACCCATGCCGTGGTAGGCGTAAAGCCATTCGGAGACGTTGGGAAGATCGCCGACACGCTGATCTGGCTGGTCATACTGTTCTGTCGGGAGAAGGACGGCTGCCCCGCCGGCATCTTGCCCCTTGCCTTTTCCGACATGCCTCGTAGTTGTAGCGGTACACTTTCGTCGACAGTCGACGCCGCTGATGGCCTTCGGGAGCTTTGGACAGACGGCGATGTGTGCGCCGGTGTTTTGGGCTCGCCCTGCTCATCGTCGGACTCATCTCCGATGGCGAAAGGCGTGTTTTCTTCCGGGATGCGGCCCAGCGGAGATCGTGTACCCGACGATGTGTGAGGATCCTCCTCAGCGGCGGAGAGAACCGGGCTGGCGACGAAGTCACTGGATCCGCTCTCGTCCTTCCTTCTCTCGTTCTGGCGTTCGATCTCCTGCTGTCCGCTCTCCAGCGTGAACGACCGCACGGCCTCGAAGCGTTTCCGATATTTCAGAATTGCATAGACGAGGAACGGGTTTTCTTTGGAAACTGTCAGCAGGGACCTCGAAGGAGACATCGGGCATTGAACGAACTCGTAAATTTGTGCTCTAATATCGAATTGATCGACTCCAGCACGGAATTGAGGAGGTTGTGATTGGAGTCGTTCGCAAGCAAGAAACTAGGTGCGGACATGGACGAGAATAGCTGCAGGATCTTGGAGCATGCCGCTGGAGACATGTGTTCCACGTAGGGGGCGAGATTGTTCACAATGGCCAACAGCGCCGGATAGACTGCGGTGAGCGTGCCTTTGCTGGTGGTGATCAGGGTGTGGACGGACTGCTAATGTCAGTTCTTGCCCGTTTCGAACCTTTGGGGGACTGACAATGATCAAGAAATCCGCATAAGAACCTCGGAAGTTGGGTATGCGAATAGTTTGTGGGAGTGTGTCTTGCGCCTCAAATTCCATATTCAAGCTTTGCCCGAAATTAGGGGCCACACTCATGGTCTGGAGAATGAAGATGCACATCCGGACCACGCCTTGTTTGGCGGGGTCAGACTTGTACGCAATGGCGTAGAAGATGCAGAGGATGACAAAATCGTGAGAGCGGTTGGAGTCAATGATGAAGGACCTAAAGCGCTTGTTGCACTGCAACGCCTCCCAGAACAGCATCAGCATCTCGGGGGCCCACTTGACGGTTCTCTGGCTACCGGGGAGATAGGAGCTTGTGGCTTGCAACTGGAAACTAGACATCAGCGTTGAAAGAAGTCACGAGAGGAACTTAGACATACGGGTTGGTTTAGGATTCGAGTCATCCCGTCAACCAGAAACTGGAAGTCCTGCGGCCTGTGTAGCCGTCCGAAGTAGTGCCGATAGTAATTCTTCGGAGGAGAACCACGACCGTCTTCAGGAACCGGATACAAAAGCAGCACAAGGAGCAATTGCAGACAGTAGATAACCAAGATCTGCTTGGGGTCTTTCCACACGACATGGTCGTACGGGACCTTCCAGGATGCGGGGTTGTACTTGATCGCCTGCACGGAACGAGTGAGCACTGCCCTTAGATAGACCACCTTCCGCGGGACCTACCGTGTTGAGCAACGAGCACAGAAGCGTCAAGACAGTCTGCTTGTCAGAACACGTCGTGATGTAGGTAAGGGCTTTAACACCCTGCACCGGCAATAGATCTTCCAGGCTGTTAGCTCGAAGAACCCAGTTGGTTTATAGCGTTTGAAAATGGAGATGGCTTACTCGAAGGCATATACATCGCCCTTCCGGTCAGCGTCAGTAGTAACCGTAGAATCTCACAGCGGTTGTTTTCGAGTTCTTTGTTCGAGCCCATGGACGTATTGCACCCCACCCCGCTTTGCCAGATGGAAAACGAGACTTTGCTGGCTGCTGTAGGCAGTGGTGGAATCGTGAAGTCCGTATAAAACAGCAGATCTAGCAAGGTGTCGATCAACTCCTCTGCCAGAGGCTTCACATCCTCGTAGTCACTCTCCCGAGGCGACACCGCATCGCGCTGTTCCCCAGCCTGCGCCTCATCAAACAGCACTTCCGTCGCCACCTGAGCCTCGCGGGTCTTCTTCCTCCGACGAGCCCAGAAGAAATTCTCCTCCCATCCCTCCAAGTGTTCGGCCTCGTATACGAAGGGAAGGATCCGGGTGAGGATGCGGATGCAATTCAGCGCGTCCCGGTCGGGGGCTAGGTCCGGGTCTGGAAAGGACGGGTGATTCTTGAGGACCGTGAGGCGGGAAGTGACAGACAGCAATAGTGTCTCGAAATTCGATGTCGCGTTATCACGGGTTCGCCGTATGTCTGCGGGGGTGAATAAGCTGAAGACATCCTCGGTCGACTCTGGGAGTTCCCAGAACTACATCGCAGTCGTTAGCAACCAACCGATCGCACTCGTCAATAACCGACGATCGAATACATACTCTCGCCCAGTAAGGATCATCTGGAGGAATGTCCTTCTCCTCCGAGAGACGGAAGATCCCCTGCTTGAAGACCAGCTTGGACTCCGAAGCCCCCATCGTAAAGCCACCAACGGGGTTTGGATTGACGGAACAACCGACTAGGTGCAGTGAGAGGCCTACAGGGAAAGGTATCCTGAGGCTGACGCTTAACCCCTGCTGAGAACAACTACCCAGAAAGGGGCGAATAAACCGATGTCGCGTTTGGGAGGCTGTTCGTGGCAGGGTGATTCAAGAAAGAATAAAGGAATGAGGGAACGAGTTGACAGCTACCTATCGTTCCTTGGCCGCGGAGACTCGGCGATCTTCCAGTGGGTGATGCTGCCGAGAGTGGTCCCCATCAGGGTAAATAAATACACCCACCGCCACGTTTTGACTCTAGCTGGTATGGGATAACGTATGATTTGATAAATTTTTAAAATGCTAATATATAATGTTGTTATGAAAAGTTTGAAGCCACGGTTTCTTGAAATGACTTCCGGGCGTTTCATTCAAGTTTACATCGTCTTCCCTTCAAAAGTGCAACCAAAACACCCGCCAACCCAACCCTTTCCATTTATCAATCAATCAAAGACTGCCGTTGCTGGCTGACAACCGTCTACTCCGCTCGTAAAGCCACTTATTGCTCAATCCCAGGCTGACCCGCTTTCCACCGACCGGGGACGGGGTCGCAGGCCCTAGGGTCGACTCCGTGAACGATGAGCTCCGACCGAACGAAGACGAAGACCCAAAGCTGGGTCGTCGCCCTCCCTCTCGCCCCCCGTTCGAAACCACCTTGTGAAGCAACGGACTACTAGATGGAGAAAAGGGCGTGCTGTACGATAGCCGACGTCCCGACGCGCTGGCGCTCGTGGATAGCGGCGACGCCGTCCTGCTGGCGGGGCTGGCGGTCCGCGATGCCGAAAGCCGATATTTGGGGGGAGTCACAAATGATGTTCCCGGCGTCATCGGTGAGGTGGTAGACGGGCGGAGGCCCAGGAGCGAGCGCTGCGTAGGGGTGAGAGGGATGTCGGAGAAGTTGTCCTTGGGCCGGAACAGAGGGTACAATGCGAGGAGGATGTTCACCGCAAAGATCAGTTGCAAGATCAGCAGCGAGAAGTCCGGGTAGGTCGGAATTCGGGTCAGGTTTTGAACCCGAAAAGAGCTGTATCAATGCGAGTCAGATCCCATCGCACGACTCCGACGTCGCCGTTCACACCACTCACTATGATCGAAAGGTGTCCCCGAAGATCCACGTCGCTACCAGAGCGACGGTATTCCACGACAATCTTTTGAGGTTGCGGTCTCCAAATGTTTCGGCATTCTGTCGCCTGACAATCTCATTCAACTGAGGATGGCGCCACTTGCCAGGCGTTCGGGATTCATCTGGCGTGGGCGCGGGTGTGGGCGCAATAGCCGCTTTCGGGGTGGATGGAAGAGAGGCCATTGACCGGAGACCAGGACGAAAGACGACGACGAAAAGGAAAATAAAAGAGAACGTATGGGGGGAGGGGGCTATGGAGAGTCAGCACACAAGAAACCATCACGAAGGCGCCATTTGAAAGACCACTTACTTTAATCGGACGTTGAAGCTGAACTTACCTTGTCCTTACTTACCTTTCTTGGTTCAATCGAGGTTTTACCACAAGCACATTTGGGGGGAGTGTGTCCAAATTCGCCTTACGGTAAAAACCCAGACTGTACCATACCTCAACTCTCGAGAATGGAGAGAAGGAAAGCTCCTGAGAGTTGACCAGCAGAAGTGGGGAAGGATGATGTGATAGATAAACTGTTTATGATGATTTTGTTTTGGAGATGATGATCGATGCGCAACGCCGGCAACGGGGAGAAACAAGCGCCTTTGACGCGGCCGAAGTTTTAATACATACAGTACTGATGATACAGTATGTAATAGCTCTGGCCTAGCCGCCGTCCCCCACACCTACGTAAATTAATCCGAGCTTCCGCTCAGCTCCGCTTTTGACCCTCGCATATAAACAACATCTCTGCGTGGAGATTACGAGAAGGCCACCTTTCTTTGCTTTGTTAGTCATTAATTTACTATTCAGGGTGTTACTCTCCTCGAGAGTCCCAGCCGTCGACCATGGATTCGAATAAATCCCTCTTGGAATCGTTGGATGCGGTAATTGCCGATGCGTTCGCCGACTGGAACATCTATAGCACGTTGATTACCGGTGGCATGGTTGCCTTTCTAGTGTGGTCGTTCGTCACCTCGAGAGATCCCGATATCCATCCGTTTCTGCTCGCGCGCCAGTCGACCGCGTTTCCCGTACGCAAGTCCGGTGAATCAGCGCCATATCGGAGTCTGGAGACCCCCCACGGTTTCCCCTTGCGGTCCGGACTGAATGTGAAGGATCCCGGCGCTCCGAAGTGGACGACTGGGAGGAAAGGCGACCTCCGAGATGTGTGGAGAGCGGCCGTGCGAGGCGCTTTGGACGATGAGGGCAAACTCACTGGCAAGCAGGGCAAGATCTACACCGTGCTGGGGCGCAAGGCCGTGGAGCACTCTTTGGACCAAGTCACGCAGGAAATCAACGTCATCGGGCGGTTTTTGCAGGAGGCGAAGACCAAAACCATGGCAGTTTGTCTGACCGACTCGATGGAACTGCTGGCAGCTATCTTCGGTATGAAACCATGAGATCGTGGCTATGTTTGATTCGTACTGACCGGGCTTGTTTCAGCGGGCGCATTCTATGGCTTCAAGGTCGTCCTCATCCCTCATAACCTGAAAGCGCAAGATCTCTCGACTCTGTTGCAGCGAGCCCAGGCCGATACGTTGATCGCGGAGGCCGGTGCTCTCGATCTCTCTCTGGTCGCGAAGAACAACAGGCAACTCTCGCAGGTCGTTTGGGTTGCGAAGGTAGGAAGCCGACACATGGATTGGACTGAAGTGCCCGCGGATGTCAAGGGTAGCTTGGATGTGACCGTCTGGCACGATCTGGTGGACGAGAAGAGGGATCTGGCTGGGCTGGAAGTTCCTAGCTGGGATGCGAGCTCCCCTTCGCCTTCTGTGACCACCGTGTGGCCATCTGCATCAGGTGTGGGCGAGTTTATTGAGTTCCAGCCCGAGGTAGGATCTCCTCCACTCTGTAGAGTCGATTGTGACTGTCCACAGCTGACTTGGATGTAGAACCTGGTGGCCGCCATTGCTGGTTTACTCTATTCCCTGCCCCGAAACCAACGCTTCCACTCTAACGATCTGGTCCTCTCGATTGACTCCATGTCACGTTCATACCCGTTGTGCCAGATCATGGCCGCCATCTTCGCCGGTGCCTCTGTCGCCCTGAACTCGGTTGCCGGTGAGGGCGTGGACTTCGCGTTGGCTACCGTCGGGGTGTCCCCTACCGTGATCATCGCCTCGTCCCGCACCATGTCCCAGTATCACGACAAATTCATGGAACCCCACTCCGGGATCATCTCGTCGATTGCGCGGTGGCTCCAGGTGAGGAACCTGGAAGCGGGTGTGATGCCATCCCACGGTCTGTTCAGCCAGCTTGCCAACATCGGCCCCACCGCCGAACTGTCCCTGGACAAACTCCGTCTGCTGTGCATCTCCCACCGCGCCGATGCCGATCCCCAGGACCGCCTGACTTGCGGACAGCTGACGGACCTGCGGATCTTCACCGGTGCCCGCGTGGTATACGCCTTGACGGGCCCGGGGGTGGCGGGTGCGATCTCTCAGACCAACGTCTATGATTATCGGCGTTTCCTGGGTCCCAACCACTTTGGTGCTCCGTTGAGCAGTGTCGAGGTTCTCCTGACTGACATCCCCAGCGACGAGAAGTTCGAAGGAAAGGTAGGCACATGTCTTGCTTCACGTAGACTTATGGAAGCGCTTGCTAACCGTCCTTGGTAGATCACTGTGTCTGGCCCTGCTGTCATCTCCGGCACCGTTATTCTTCCCGCCCGGGGTCATATCCGTGATGACCACACTCTCGAATTGGTTGCTTAGGTTGGGCAAATCAAGTGACGTCTGATACTGCCAATTGTTTTGGGATCCGGTAGCTTCGTTCTAAGCCGTTTATTTAGCACCTTTATTTGTCTCCAGTTACCTGCCCGTTTCCTTTCTGGGTGTCTTTAACAATACATGGTTTCCCCAACGCGGTCAGAAAATCCATTTACCTAGTGCGGTTCATCGAATCCATCCAGATTGTACGAAGAGGAAATGGAGATCTCGTCCATTCTCAACTAAAGATACAGCTCCGAGCAGTATTTATGGTAATGTACAAATTCATAAGCAGGGCACAAACGCCAAAGAAAAAAAAAAAATTCATCCGATCTAAACCCCCCGTTTTTCCTTTAGACGATGTTTGTGCTCTGTACGTAACCCAGGGTGGGTTTCTGCTGAATCTCCGCCGGGGCAAGGCTCCTCTGCTTCTGGATGATCATTTTGAGGTCGTTCGAGCGCGTCTTCAAGAGGCGGCCCACGTCCCGGGTCCGCCCGACTTCCTGCACCTGCTGGGCGAGGTTCATGGCGTTGTAGACAGCCACGTTGCGCTGCAGGAGTCTATCGATCTCGTACCAGTCCTTGTACTCGGGCTTGCTGAACTGAGCGTACACCCACGTGCCGAAGAGGCGCTCCGCGTAGAGGCGGACCAGACCGTCCTGGTCGTGGCGGTTGTGTTCCTCCACGGCGCGAGCGGCGTTCAACTCGAGGAGCACCGCGCTGACCAGCGGTCTCTTCCTGGGGTCCAGGGACGGGCTAGCCTGGTGGTGTTCCGGGCTGTCCATGAGCGAGACGAACTGCGTCGCCAGCTCCGCGGCCTTAGTCAGCTCGGGGCCCTTGAATTCGGCCAGCAGGGCCTTCTTGTGCAGCGAGAGGAAGATCTGCTCCACGAAAAGCGGGTTGTTGAGGTACAGGCCGGTTTTCTCGGCCTGGCGGGCGCAGTCGAGGACGATGCCGAGGGCGTCAGCGTTGCCCGCTCTCCGCGCCAGCCACTCCTGACGTTCCGGGCTCAGTTTCCGACCTGCGATCTTGAGGCCTCGTAGAAAGGGGGCCAGATTGTTCCAGTCTTGCTTCGTCTGCATCATCCGGAGCACGGCGACGGCTTCTTGGTTCGTCGGTCTCGTTTGCGGGTCCATGGGTCGCAGGGTGAAATCCTCCTCTTCGCCTTCGAGGGGCACCGTGATCTGCTCTTCGTCGAGGCGGTCGGCGTACTTTTGGCGGAACATCATCCGCCGCGGTCCCTGGGGCAATCCATACGGTATGAAGAGTTCTTCGCGGAATCGGTGAAGTTCCTGGTCCAGTTCGGGGGAGGAGGTCTGGGTGAAGGTGGGGATTGCTGTGTCCTTGTCAGTCATGCCGTACAGTTGCGAATATGGATTCGAGAAAATAAGGGAAAGAGACTGACTAGCACGAGTGCGCTTCTGTATGAAGCCACTGATGGATGGACGCAGAGTACTAGGGCCCTGGCCGCGGAAAAGCCTCAAGGCGCACTGCGCCATTCTGGTTGAGGGGAAAAGGTGTAGGAAGTAAAAGTCAACAACTAGCTCGACTAGGAGAAAAAGAATTTCAGGCAATTGCACAAATGGAACGCCTTTTCTGGTGGATTCGAGCAAACGGACTCGTCTTGCGGAGCAGAAAAGTTTCCCGTCGCGAGTCAAGTTCAGATCCGTTGGAGGTTGTCCCAATCGGGCAATTCGGGGCTTGGCGGGAATTCTGCCCGTCCGTCAAGTTCTTCCCGTTATCACTCTCTTTCTCCCTCTCTCTCCCTCTCCCTCTCGGTGGTCGCTCTCTTATCACCTTTCGCATCGTCAATTGTTACTCTGACAATTGTCTGATCGGCCATCATGGCAAATCCCTCCCCGATCTTGCGGCAGCTGGGCTGCTTCAGGTCGTTGATGAAGCCTCAGTCGCTTCAACACGCCCAGATCAGTCGCCGATCGATCACGACCGCATATACGCCCAAGTCACAGCCTCTGGATTTCCCATCCAAGATGCCCAAGACGTTTCTGTCGCAAATACCGACTCATTTGCAGCCTCACAGTGCGTGGACTTCCTCCCTTGTGTTTCCCAGGTAATCCTCACTAATACGTTCGTTTGCGACAGGCCGCAAGAAACTCAAGGTCTACCCTCCGCCGGCCTCCGCGACCTCTACGTGCAAAGACGCCGTGGGCGCCGTGAACCAATCCCAATTAGAAACGCTTGACCCGACCGGTGAACGCAAGGCGCTCTTTGACTACCGACGGAACCCGCGCAGTGTCAAGGTTGGCGACATTGTGCGCGTGACATTCAAGAACGGAGACCCATTCGCGGGAGTGTGTCTGAGCATCCGGTTGCGGGGGCACGACACGTCATTCTTGCTGCGAAATCAGCTCAGTCGGGTTGGAGTCGAGATGTGGGTGAAGGCTCTCAGCCCCAACCTTGAGAGCGTTGAGATCGTCCAGAGAACCGCGCACAGGAAGAGACGTGCCAGGTTGTATTATATGAGGTGCGTATTTGCTGGTTTTACTACCCCGGATGGTACGGGGACCGTGGGGTTTTGTCAGCTAACCAATTTGCGTTTCACTCTTCCAGACAACCTCGTCATGACATGGGCACCGTTGAGAACATCGTCACGAACTATCTCCGACAGAAGCAAGGCCTTCGGGGCATTAAGGGACGTGGGGGACGTGGACAGAAACGGTGAACTGGGACTCCCATGCCAACCAGTTCTTGCATTTGGCGATTGTATTATTACTTGCACGTGTATATTGAACCTGATGTCTAGGTGTTTGTCTGGTAACTTCGGGTATAAAGCAATTGAACGCATCTTTCTGAATGGGCGTACGGTGTTAAACTTCGACAAGGGCCTCTTTGACCCTCATACTTCCCCTAGCTTCTGCAAAGGGATTGGCTGTCGAATACATATGTGAGAGGCATCATCAATATCTGGTCTGCCTGGAGCGCAAGGCCTCGGCCTTAGTCACCACCACCCTATTTATCTTTTTATATCGCTCGAAGTAGTCCAAGTAAACCATCTCAACTCTGCCCATCCAACTCCACGAGGTAACCCACGCTGTACGATACGTGCGAGTCAGGTTGAATCGACAGCGGTAGCTCTGCTTCTGATCCTCGAATCAGGCCCCAGATCGGCTCAATCACGTTAAGTGGGGTGAAATACGCTAATCAATATGCTCCAGGTAAAAATGAAGTCTCGGCGCCAACCAATTCCAAGGCACGCCGGCAGCTTGGTCGACCGAGGTGATGTTACCAGGATCAAGTTTCTTGCGGAGTGATTGGTCGATTGTCTGGCTCGTCGCTCTGCTAATTGAGCCGTTGTCATGATTGTTGTCTGCTTTTAAGCAGCCCTAGCACCGCCTCCCACGCTTCTAGGTAGACCCACTCCTACGATCTTGGTCTCTTACAGAGTAGAGGCTACAGATCCAGTCGCAGCCTTGTCCCAGAATACACCACGCCTGTTGCGAGTCGCTTCGAGGGTATCGGGTCCGATTTCCTCTGATTCTCTGCTTAAAGGATGCTTGGTTGACGCAAAGTTCGACAATTCTTCCTTGCTGTCCCCTTTTCCGTCGCTCTCTAGGGCTCGGGGTGAACCTCTAGATCTTCCAGTGTCGTTCCGGTGACTGGCAGGCAACGATGAAACTCTTCTTCAGGCAGGTCTGGACATTGACTGTCAAGAACCTGTTGGTGGTCTTGGTCCGTCCGCTGTTCACGACTCTAATTCGGGCCTTGGTCTTACCTGTGGTTTTCATTGCTTTTATGTTCGTCGCGATGCACTCGATAACCCTGTCTTTTTAATTTCTCTAATGCGCCGCTTAGATCGTACGCGCGGAACCTATTCATCGAACCGGCAATATACGGGATCGGCGAACCGACTCCTCTGCGATCATTCTCCGATGCGCTGGGTTTCGTCAGTGAGGGAAGGGACAAATTGGTCTTCGTCCACAATGGACTGGTTGACGGCCCCATTCAGCAAGTAATCGATCGCGTCGCGGAGCCTGCGAGAGAAAATCACGACCAAGTGCGAATCCTGACTTCTGAGGATGAGCTGCGCGAGGTGTGTCGTTCGTCGCTTCGGGGGGTGTCAACGTGTATCGCCGCCGCCGTATTCCATTCCTCCCCTACAGAAGGACCATATGGTGCCTGGAATTATTCAATCCGAATGGATGCGGCACTGGGCGCGGGGATAGAAGTCGACAAACACGACAATGAACAGGAAATCTATCTTTTTCCGTTCCAGCACGCCATTGACTGGGCCATAGCCCAAGTCAACTCGTCTACTAGTCAACGCCCACTTCCCAGCGAGGTCTGTATCCACGACTCCAGTATGGCTTGTTCCAGCTAACCGGTATAGATTATGGAATATCCGTTTACTTCTTTGACTCAGAAGGGCCGCCAGGATCAAATCAGAACCCGCTACATGGGCGCTGTCATCGACATCATCGGAGTTGCTATCTTCATTGGCATCGTCGGTGTCTCCTACCAGCTTACAGGCTTGATCGCCATGGAACGCGAATTGGGCATGAGTCAGTTGATCGATTGCATGATGCCGAATACCTCGCGGTGGAAGTCTCAAGCGGCCCGGTTCTGTGCTGCCCACCTGGCCCTGGATATCGTTTACGGTCCTGGTTGGATCATCGCTGGCGGCATCCTGAAGTACGGCGTGTATAGCAAGACCTCCGCCGGTATCACCATAGTCTACCATATCCTCGTTGGTCTAGCGCTGTCGTCCTTCTCCATCTTTGGGGCATCTTTCTTCAAAAAGGCGCAGCTGAGTGGCATTACCCTCGTCATCGTCTGCTTACTATTGGGCGTGGTAGCACAAATGGTCCCCACTGAAAGCAGTGGGACGGTTGGAATTCTAGGCCTTCTTTTCCCGTCGATGAATTATGTCTACTTTTCCATTTTCATGGCTCGTTGGGAGCGGCAGAACTTGGCGACGAACCTTGTCGAAGCGGCTCCCGAAAATCCTTGGACCCTTCCTGGAATTGCTCTGTGGATACTTCTGGTCATTCAAATTATTGTGTACCCTGTGCTGGCCGCCGTGGCAGAGCGTATACTTTATGGTACAACTTCAAAGAACCGACAGGCCACGACTTCTGACACCTCGGCCGCCCTCAGTTTGAACGCGTTCTCCAAGGAATATCAGCCAGGATGGCTCTATCGGAATATAGCATCACGTTTTGGGAGCAACCGCAGCAGTGTGCTGGCCGTCAACGGCCTTACAATGAATGTGACCAAAGGGGAGATCATGGTCCTCCTCGGGGCTAATGGTTCAGGAAAATCCACTACATTGGACGCAATTGCCGGTCTGACGACAATTTCCTCTGGGCAAATAAACATCAGCTACGGCGAGTCAGGAGGCCGGTTTGGTCTCTGCCCCCAGAAGAATGTTCTTTGGGATTCACTCACGGTCAACGAACACGTGAAGATATTTAACAGACTCAAATCTACGGGGAAAACAGACTCCAAGGAACAACTCTCCAAGCTACTTGATGACTGTGACCTTGACAAAAAGCGGAATGCGCGCACGGCGACTCTATCCGGTGGTCAGAAACGCAAGGTTCAGCTGGCGATGATGTTCACTGGTGGTTCGTCTGTATGCTGTGTTGACGAAGTTTCATCTGGCCTTGATCCAATCTCGCGCAGGAAGATCTGGGACATTCTGTTGGCAGAAAGAGGCTCCAGGACAATTCTTCTGACAACCCATTTCCTGGATGAGGCCGACCTTCTCGCTGATCACATTGCTATTCTGTCGAAGGGTGTTCTCAAGGCCGACGGGTCGAGCGTGGAGCTTAAGCATCGATTAGGCTCCGGATATCGTATCCACGTTCTCCACGTTCCTGGGGCTCCCAGCCTACAATTCAAAGAAGTCCCACATGAGGTCCATTTTGACGAGACGCTCTATACTGTCCAGAGCTCGGCAGAAGCCGCCTCTTTTGTGTCAATGTTGGAGCAAAATGGTGTGACCGATTACCGCGTCAGTGGCCCCACAATAGAGGACGTCTTCTTGAAGGTCGCAGAAGAAGTGGACTTAAGTAAAGCCCCGACAGCTGCTGCCAGTGAGCCTGACCACGTCCACTCGAAATTTGCCGAAGTCACGGAGCAAGAAGATGGCCAAAATGAACTGCAGCTTCTCACCGGGAAGCGCATCGGCATGCTCGTCCAGGCGTGGTACTTGTTCCGAAAAAGAATCACTGTTCTACGGCGGAATCCCCTCCCTTATATTGCTGCTCTGCTTATTCCCGTCATAGCTGCGGGCTTAGTGACTCTATTCCTCGAAGGAGCCACGAAAATGGGATGCTCTGGAGCGAGTACTTCCAGGGGTCCAGAAACCCAGTCCTTAGGATCACTGGACGGCTTCCAAATTGTGCTTGGCCCATCCAGTGTAGTATCCACTGCCGCGCTCGAGAGATTCATCAAGTCTCTCGAGAGCACGAGTGGAACCAGCAGCGGGGGCCCTACGGATTTGGCGACTCGATTCCACATGGTTGACACTTATCCGGAGTTCACAAGCTATATCCAAAATACCTTTGCTAATGTGACTCCCGGTGGCTTCTATCTTGGAGACGACTCCTCTCCGGCCACATTGGCATGGAAAGCTGACAACGGCGACTTCCCACTTGCGGCCGTTGTGCAAAATCTCTTTGATCGTGTTTTGACCGGTGTTCCAATCAACGTGCAATACCAGCCTTTCGAGATTCCCATGCAACCTGGAATGGGGAAGACGCTCCAGTTGATCGTCTACTTTGGTCTTGCGATGTCCGTGTACCCAGCCTTGTTCGCTCTCTACCCGACTATAGAACGTCTGAGACACGTGAGAGCGCTGCATTTCAGCAATGGAGTACGAAGTCTGTCGCTCTGGCTGGCGTACCTTGCTTTCGACTTCTGTATCGTGCTCGCGGCCAGCGTTCTCGCGATCGTCATATTTCGGGCTGTGTCAGATGTATGGTACCATCCAGGGTATCTATTCGTGGTATTCTTCATCTATGGCTTGTGTGCGACCTTGCTCTCATACCTGGTGTCACTCTTCTCGAAATCCCAGCTCGCGGCCTTTGCCTTCGCTGCCGGTGGACAATGCGTTCTCTTTCTCATATACTTCATTGCATACATGTCCGTCCTGACCTATGCGCCCACCGAAAAGGTCGACCACTACATCGAGGTAGCACACTTCACGATAGCGATTATATCTCCAGCAGGGAACCTCCTCCGCGCCATGTTTACTGCCCTCAATACTTTCTCAATTCTCTGTCGGGGCCACGAAATCGCCTCCTACCCTGGCGAGATCACCCTCTACGGGGGGCCCATCCTCTACCTGATCGTTCAATCCCTAGTCCTCTTTGGACTAATTCTCTGGATTGACGGCGGACCTGTCCTCTCATCCCTCTTCCACGGCAAGCTCAAGCCTGCGGATGTCGAGGAAAAGAGCCCGGTCGACAAAGACATCGCAACAGAAGCTTCCCGCGTGGCGACCTCCTCGGAAGACGGCCTTCGCGTCCTCAACCTAAACAAAAAGTTCAAGAAACTCACAGCAGTCGAGGACGTCAGCTTCGGGGTCGGCAAAAGCGAAGTCTTCGCCCTGCTAGGCCCCAACGGCGCCGGCAAAACAACAACCATATCTCTCATCCGCGGAGACACCCAGCCCACCCGCAGCAACAGCAGCAACAGCGAGATCCTCGTCGACAACATCTCCGTCCTCAAACACCGCGCCACCGCACGCTCCCGACTCGGCGTATGCCCCCAATTCGACGCAATGGACCAAATGACCGTCCAAGAGCACCTAACCTTCTACGCGCGCATCCGCGGCCTCCCAAACAACAACACAGCCCACAACGTCAACGAGGTAATGCGCGCCGTAGGCCTCCTCCCCTTCCGCCACCGCATGGCAACCCAACTATCAGGCGGCAACAAGCGCAAGCTCTCCCTCGGCATCGCCCTAATGGGCAACCCCTCCGTGCTCCTCCTCGACGAGCCCAGCTCCGGCATGGACGCCGCCTCCAAGCGCATCATGTGGAAGACCCTCGCGGCCATCGCAACGGGCCGCTCAATCGTCCTCACCACGCACTCCATGGAAGAAGCGGACGCGCTCGCCCACCGCGCGGGCATTATGGCCCGACGCATGCTCGCCCTCGGCACGACGGACGCCCTGCGCGCTCGGTACGGAAACATGTACCATGTGCATATGGTGCACTGCGCGGCGCCGCATACGAGCGAGTCCGACATGGAGCGCATCCGGACTTGGGTGGCGGCTTCGTTCCCTGGTGCTGTTGTCGAGAAGAAGACGTATCATGGCCAGTTGCGGTTTAGTGTTCCTGCTTCTTCTTCTACCCCTACCCCTTCTGTGGGACAGGGAAGAGGAGATAATAAGGGCTCATCCGTAGATGAGATCGGGAGTGCCCTGCATGACGGCAACGCTAGCCGCAGCGTCAACAAGCTGTTCTCTCATCTGGAGGAGAACAAGACGGCTCTTGGGGTGGAGTATTATTCTGTTAGTCAGACTACGCTGGATCAGGTTTTCTTGACTATTGTTGGGGAGCATCATGTGAAGGAGGAGGGTTCGGCATGATCTTCTTTCTTTCTCTCTTTCTCTCTTTCTCTCTTTATTTCTTTTCATTTCATATGTTTTATTTTTGAAGATATTTGGGTTACCGAGTTCTCTGTGTATATCTATTTAGAGAATTGATTAATATCGTATATATTGATAATATAGGTATCTTTTGGATTCAGTATAACTTAATATCCTTGCTAGTGAACTTGAAGAAATCCAATGATTATATCCAAGCCTACCCACCCCTAGATACGATAATCCATACTTTCTACAAAACAGATAGGATATAGACAATATAAAGGCCCCAATCAATAGATATACCGAAAGCTGCGACATCAAATTAGCACACGACCCAACCACATCGAAATAAGAAGACCAGAGCAAACGGAGGAGGAAAATTAAGGCAGAAAGGGGAAATACTTCAAATTCTCCCTATCAGTCAAATCCAAAAACGCAGTAGAATCAAGATCCCTGCCGTCGAGGCCGCCCTCCATCTGGGACTGGATGCGGTCTCGACGCTTGTTTTCCCAGCGGAGGAGGAAGCCCAGGATGGTGATGAGGACGGCTTCTATTAAGTGGGATACGATCATGGACCAGATGCCGAGCTCGTAAAGAGGTCTGATGAAATTGATTCGAGGGTGGGGTTAGTCAGGTGGTTAATGGGGGGTTTGGTTTGGTTGATCGGGGGACTGACTTTTGGTCGTCTTTGTAGAAGAATGGGCCGGCGATGTTGCCGGTGCAGTAGCCTAGGAAGAGGACTGCGTTTGTGACGACTTTTTTGGTGTGACCTGGTTTTTTTGGCGGGTCATCTGGTTAGTGTCTGTATGTGTGTATGTATCTAGAACGCAGGAGGTAGTACCGGCTGTGTTGGCGACTTGCATGCTAAGAACGAGCACGAATGCCGCGTTATACGGTCCTGTTAGGTAGTAGCAGATCAAGCGGCCGACCCTCTGCTGAACTGGCACAAAGCGAAGTCCGAAGGAGCCTGCAATGTTGGGGAGCAGGAAGATCAGGATGAAGAGACAGCGGCGGTTCTCGAAGCGGTCGTTGAGGTATACGCAGGCGAGAATGGACAGTGCGATGATGACGCCGTAGGGGATCTGCGATTGTAGGTTAAGGTATACTCCAATGAAGTCGTATTCGAAGGGGGTATATGCGTACCTGCATCAGTGTTGTGACCAGGGTAGAGAACCCAAACCCTTGGATGATGATGGTTCCGAAATTCGAGATGCCGCCATTGGGGATATTGCCTGGGACATACATCAGTTGGTTGCCAAATCATGTGGGCAAGCCGCGACTCACACACAGCTCCCAGGACGAAGAAAAAGTAGAGTTTGTAGTCCATGAAGGCCTCGAGGATCTGACGAGGCTTGATGTGCTTGTTCTCCACGCCGGTCTGGTTTTCCTTCAGTCTTTCGACGGCGATTCGACGCTGTCGCTGGGAGAGGCCAGGCGCCGAGACAGGCGAGTCTGGGAGGAAGATAAACATGACAATGCCCCAAACGGAGCAAAGGGCGCCGCTTTGGATTTGGGTCAGATAGAAAGGAACCAGAGAAACTAATGAGATCGTCTTACATGATGATGAATTCGTATTTCCATGAAGGAAGCGCGCCACGGATGTTACCAATGCCATACCCAAGCAGACCACCTAGTGCGATCCCTAACCCGTTGGCTGTATACCACAGACCGATCCGCACAGGCTGCTCCCGCCTCGTATACCACATACTTGTGATGAGCATGAAAGCCGGATCGGCGCATGCTTCGGCAGCTCCACCCAGTGCACGGAGAACCGCAAGGGTCGTGAAGTTATGGCAAGCGGCTTGGATCATGAGGAAGACGCCCCTTGACGAGTGTCAGCTCTCCATTGACACGATCAGACTGTTTCGCCTGACCCGCGGCACATACCACATAAAGATATTAATCCCGAGATATTTCCCTAGCCCACGTCAGCACACGTTGACGCCAACAGACCACTCAACCTACCGATCGGAAACCGCTGCAGCATGAAATTGGTCGGAAACGCCCAAGCAAGGAACCCAAAATAGAAGATCGAACTCAACCAACTATACTGTGTGCCATGAAGATCGAGGTCCTCGACAATGCCAAAGATCGCCGCATAGCTGAGCGTTGTCTGCGAAAAGCAACCAGTTAGTTTCAGCAATATACGCAAAGGGAAAGATTTCAAATACCAACCTTATCGATATAGAAAAAAGCATAGCAAACAGCCAGATAAGGCAAAATCATAAAATCAATCTTCCACAGCAACCGTCGCGCCTCGGCCGGATCGACAGGCTCGTACAGCTCGTTGGGATCATTAAACAGATCCAGGGCCGTGTCACGCTCTGCGCCCTTGTCTTTCCTCTGGGGCATCTTCTTCCAGCTTCCCCCAGCACGGCTAGGACTGCCTTCGCTGTGTGTGACCGTTGGGCCATCTTCCTCCTCTGTTACCGCAGCTTTGGAGCTAGACGGTGGTTCTAATTGGGGCCTGGGACCCATTGTCGATTCGTCTATCTTCTCTTCGTGTATTCGATGACTTTGGTTAACACTGAACTCAGGCCCTCAACGAAGCCGCGCACGAACAACAGCTCCTCCCTTCGTCTATTATAGATAGCTTGAATAGGTAGGTAGACAGGTATCGGCCTAAAATCCAAAAAAAGACACAGCGCCTACTCCACATTATAAACACACCCCACCACAACAACAACAATGTGGACTCGATCCCGCGGAATGGGCCGAGTCTTCGTATCACCCCCACCCCCACACGCGGGTCCCAACCCCGGATTCAAGCCCGGCATATGAGCTTTGAGGATGTCCGTTGCGGGGCGTTGTATTGGGCGGGTTCAAGATCCACCTTTTGCTGGGGGCGTGGGGGTGCAGAACTTTATTGTCTCTTATTGGGGGCGCTCTATGCGAAAGAAGTCGGAGGGATGCCGTGGATAGATGGTGGGGGAGTATCTTGTTCTGTCCCGTCTTTGGAGAGGATGAGTTGAGTGGATCGGAGGAAGACCGGGTATCCTATCCTAGCTACCCTAGTCTGTATGGAGTAGTCCGTCGGTTAGACGCAGGTAGAAGTGCGGAGTTGGAAGTAGAATGAGGAGGTGGAGTCTGGAAGATCACGGTGTCTCCGTGTGGGGTATCTGGGGTAAACAGTCTCCAGTCTCCAGTCTCCACTGTCTGTTGCTTTGGTTCGTTCTGGTTGATTATCTTGGTCTACTGCTTGGAGAATGTATAACCCGACTTATTATGTACCCTAGTCACTATTTTCAATTGCCCATTACTCCATATGTAACATCGCGAGTTTTGTTCACAATCCAACCATATTTACTCTCTTTTCAAATCAATATACAGCTCTCCAACTCATCCCCAGTAGACGTAAAAAGTCCCGACCAGAACGGACCCAAGCTGTCTACTGCCTACCGTCGATTGAAGACCAAATAGCGCGCCTGCAAGACCATCAGCTGAAAGATACCAAACCTTCGAAACACAAGAACTTACCGCCAGGAACAGGAAGATAAGATTTGACCCAACAAACGCGACATAAATGCCCAGGTCCCGCCATCGATTGTCAAAGCTCATCGAGAAAGTCCGATAGAACTCGTCGCCGACCTTGGTCGCGCAATATTCGCACGCCCGCGTGGCGTTATCAGCGAGATATCCCACACCCCCGCGGTCGAAGAACGGCTGCATGTACTCCCCGCACGTTAAGTTCGACGGCGCCTCGAACCGACTGTACTCGCTTGGGAGACAGACGACGGGACGATCGTGCAGCTCGGTCGTCACCATGCCGCTAACGACGCGCGTGAACGGATCCAGCTCGTACAGCCAGGCGCGCCAGAAGCCGGGCATCGACGGCTTGGGGACCATGACGCCGCAGAAGAGACTAAAGATGATGGTGATAGGCGGGTTGATCTGCGAGGCGATGAAGGCGTTGGGTGCGAGGGCGGCGATCATTTGTCCTAGGGTTACGGCGAACAGCTCGGTGATTAGGATCATGAAATATTGGTAGCCGGCGCGGTCCGTCGCGGACTGGAAGCCTGGGATGTAGTAGAGCGGGAGGAAGAAGATGACGGAGCAGAGGATGCAGTAGGGCACTTCGGCTATCACCATGCTCAGTGCAAAGGCGAACTCCTTGTATGTCTTTGAGGCGGACTCGCGGTAGAAGATCAGTCGGGACATCTCGTAGCGCGGCTCGACCTGCTGGATGATGATGATCGGGATGACCGTCACGTTGAAGATCACGAAGATCCGGTACTGCAGGGAGGCCCGCGAGTCATCTAGTTGTAGGAAGGCTAGCCCCGTGACGAGCGCGATGGCCAGGTGCGTGAAGAAGCGCGTAAATCCGTACTTACTAGAGCGCCAGAAGACGATGTTGGTTCGTTTGCAGACGACCTTGATCTGATGCCAGAGCGGCGTCGCGTATTCTTTCTCGCCGGTCGGCGGAGCGTTTTGGCGCTGAGTCGCTTGCGTCCGGCTGGCTTTGATCTCGTCGATCTCTCGCTTGACTTGCACAAGCTCCGGCGACGTGCGCCAGATATCGCCCCAATCGCGGTCCCCGATCTGTCGAGTTTGTCCGGCGCCGATGGCGTCCAGCATCCATTCGGCAGGGTTGGCATCCTCGGGACAGTCGGCGCCATGGCGACGGAAGTACTCCAGCAGGGTGCGCGAATCTTGGCCAATGTCGCCAAAATACACGCATTCACCCCCTCGCTGCAGCAGGAGGAGGCGGTCAAAGTTTTCAAAGAGGGCTGAGTTGGGCTGATGGATTGTACAGAGGATCGCTTGTCCGGCAGCGGCAAGTTTCCGCAAAAATCGAACGATGTTGAAGGCAGACTGGCTGTCGAGGCCCGAGGTAGGTTCGTCTAAGAAAAGGAGTAGCTCTGGTTTGGCCGCCAGTTCGACGCCAATGGTCACCCGCTTTCTCTCTTCGACCGACAGTCCGGTTTCCGGCGTTCCGATGATGGCGTCCGCGAGGCTCTCCAGTTCAAGAAGCGAGATAATTTCTTCCACGTAGGCGTGCTTCTCCGACTGTGGTATTTCGTAAGGCTGTCGGAGGTCGGCGGAAAACTGTAGTGCTTCTCTGACGGTTTGCATGGATTCGTGGACATCCAGTTGCTCGGCGTAGGACGTTCCGCGCTGGAACGCCGTACCTGGGGGCACGCCATCTACCAGGATGTCACCGTGGATCACACCAATGTTCTTTCTGGCTGCGAGGACATCCAACAGCGTTGTCTTTCCTGCTCCCGATGCACCCATAAGCGCCGTCAGCTTTCCCGGTTGCACGTAGCCGTACACCGAATGGAGAAGCCTGCGTGTGCCCGACGGCACAGGGACATCGTAGTTGACATCTTCCCAGGTCAAGACCGACTTGGACGTAATCTCGATGTCGGTCTCAACTTCCCCGCCTTTCTTGGACTGCCTATTAGTCTTTTTTTCCATCAACCTCTCGTTCAGGCTTTTCCTCTGCTTGTTTTCCTTCTGGTAGAACGTGATAGTCTTGCCACCAGCATCAAACCGAATCACCTCACCAAAGTACAAGTTCATAGCAAGAAAACCAACAATGAGAGCCATCATGATACCGAAATTTCGCCACAGGTCTCCCTCCATGTAGCTAAAGGTAGTAGCGATGTAGCTCGCGCCCGGCACAATAGCGGAGCCAGGTTCGCCGCCCGCGAGGGTACAAGCCTGATGCGCGATATCATCATATCCCGGACCGCTGGGAACGAGAGATTCCTGTGTGCAGATCATTTCCAGGCCGCGGAATTCGTTGACCATCAGCGCTGTAAAGCCCAGTCCGAAGGGATTGATGAAGTAGATCCAACGCAGCCAGACTTGCGCGGCCGACCACTGAACGAGATATCCCGAAGTGATGACGAACAGCGAGATGAGCACGGAAACAAAATTCATCGCGTGGTCGAAGCCGGGACACAGACATCCAATCGTGCGGAAAAACACCGTCATATCGATATATCCAAGAAAGATGATCAAAATAAATATGAAAAACGCCCCCGCGTCGAGGGTCAGTCCGCACATGAAGTACACGATAATGCTGAAGATCAAAATTCTGGCAATGGCGAATGTAGCGTCTACCACAATCTGCGCAATCCACAGCGCGCTCGGCCGGTAGAACGTGAATTGGCTGTGTTTGTTCACCAGAGCGCGCCCCATCATTGTCGACGCTAGCTCTGAGAACGCCTGGAATCCATTGAAGAGCAGACTTGTAAACAGAAGACCACCTCTCGTGAAGGCACCAGCGCTGGTCGGTGGCTGCTTTAGCCAGACCGTTCCCAGCACGATAGCCACCCCAACGGACGTCACCCAAGAGACGATCAGGGCAAATTTATCCTGCCATTTGATCAAGAACTGACGCTGCATCAAGGCCCATATCTGCAAGTGGAAAGGGATCGAGTAGACAGATGACTTCGAGGTGAATTTACGTTTCGCTTCCTGATTGGCGATTTCGAAGTTCTCGTAGACGTGCTTTTCATGTTCGACTTGTTTCCGATACTCGTCCATTTCCTCTGCGAGTCTCTGGCTGTACACGGATTGATCGAATGCCTCCGCAAGGTCATTCGGAGTTGAGGGGACACTGCGAGGGTCAACTCCGTCTTTGTACTCTCGCTCAAACGGGTCGGTGCAGCCTGTCAAGTAGTCCGGCGTGGTCTGGCGCGGCTTTTCTTTAAACCCAAGATTCTCGAAATAAGGCCGTGCCTCGGAGGTGGGACCGAAGAAGACCTGGCGGCCACTGTCAATGACGAGGACCTTGTCAAATTGCTTGTAAATGTTCTCCGACGCCTGGTACAGGGACACAAAAGTGGTGGTCTTATAGATATTTGTCATGATCCGGAGCGACTTTGCAAAGTCTAGAGCCGTAGAAGCGTCCAAGCCACGCGTACTATTATCCCAGGCCAGCACCGTCGCCGATGTGATCATCATCTCTGCAATACTGACACGGCGTTTTTCGCCACCGGAAATTCCCCGTATGAATTGGTTACCCACCACCGTGTTGGCAGTGTGTTCGATATTAAACATCTTGAGCAGCATGCGAGTCACCCGATCCTTGAACTCCGTCTTGGAGACCCCAAGGGGCCTTTTCCCGGGTGTCTTTGTATCCAGCGCGAACCCCAGCGTCTGTTTGACTGTGAGCGTTGGCTCGTGGACATCGTCCTCCTGGTTATAGACCGCCTCTCCGCGGAACCGTTTCGAAAAAGTCTTCGCATCGAAAGGACCGTACATAACCTCCCCGTCGACAGCCGTGAAACCAAAGCGCTGATTCGTGATGGTCTTGAGAAACGAAGTGCAGCCGGATCCCGGCCGCCCCAAAACAAGCACCATCTCCCCAGGCTGCAAGTATCCGCGAAATTTGCTCAAGATCTCGACCTCTGTACCCTTCTTACCCAATCCAAGCAAATCCATCACGAGCCCTGGGACATTGAAGAAGTCGATGATCGCATCAGGGAATGTCTTGATGTAGGTCTTCACTCCGCCGATCCCACGAACACTCAGGTCATCCCATATGACACCTAACCGAACAGTTAGCGCTGGGGGTTTGTCAGTATCGCATACCATCATGTTTACCGATGTGCTTGTCCTTGATGCCCGCCTCCATTTCTGCAGCTCTGTCGCCACGAAGCGCGGTTTCAAGGTCCCAAGATTCCTCCGACTCTGCTGGCGTGGCCGATTTCTCAACATCTTCGTTGTCTGCGATGGCTTTGGACGCCCTGGACGTGTGTCGGGAGAGCCGATGGGCACGCTGCGAGATGCTCGACAGTTGTTTATTGAGCTCAGAGAACTCCTGCTCCGCTCTCTCGACGTTGACCCCATATTGACGGGCCATCGCCGATTGCGAATGTGCGTTTTTGCTCCATTCTCGACCCTGTTCAGAGTTGTCTACGGTGCTCAGAGTATCCACGTCTGAGCCGCTTCGGGTTTCTGAGGTCGCCAACTTCTCATCCATGGATTCCTTTTCACTGCCTTATCCAACGTCAAAAATCACGCGATGAAACGGTCGAAACAAGGGCCCTGCAGGTAGTTTCAGATGTAATCAAAAGGGAGTAAGTATCCCCGAGCAAAAGAAACCAGGTAAGCTAGCGAAGTAGATCCATTCACTCAGACCCGCACAAACCAGTGATGCTCTATGAAAGAAAGAAATGAATGAGTCAAAGTGAAAATGATGATGGAAAAAAAAAAGAGTGCGGAGAAAACAAAGGCAGTTTCGGTATTCCCAGCGATCAGGAGGGGAAGCCGGTTAGCCACGCGAGGAATGCATCCACACTCTGTATCTACGAGTAGCATTTTCGAATACCTGCCTACCCCCTGGTTAGCTCGCGCCACAGGCCCGTTAGCGAGACATCTCATCTCGAGGACAATCCCCGAACTGTGATCAATCGAGCGCCCGGAGCACCAGGTAGCATTGCATCCGAACACAGGCCAATTGAGTCATGGGTCTATTGATGATTCTTCCAGACTCAACAGCCATTCAACATGAAGAGAATGGACTCGGAATTGCCAATAATGGAAAAATGATCCAGTTTCCTCCCTGTCTTTCTCTATAGGTGAGTCTGACAGTAGGTAGTCGGGGTCCCAATCCGGACATGAGTCACGGATGCGGTGCAAACACCAGACCCAACGACTGCAACACGCATTGCCCAAAATGAGATGCCACTGAAACCCTCTTAAAAATGGGTTGGGGGAGATCATCTCGAGTGGCTGGGCGATGGAGATGAGGAGCAAGAAGGGTCGGGAACACCCGCCAATACGGGGCTGATGGGCTTTCTTATCGAATTGGGTGTGAAGCTGCGCGCCAAGGCGTGAGAAGAGGAGGGATGGCCATCTTAATGACAATTTGTGAGTGACTGCGTTCGTTGATTGAGCTGGAGGTGAGTGAGTAGAATGAATATTGGATAGACAGGCTGGAGTGCCGTCCAAGTCACATGTTCACAATCTATATCTGCCTGTTTGAAAAGACTTTGGAAGAAGGACAAGGTTTTCATTTATACTCTTGGTACGCTACCACCAGTCGCATTTATATGCGCATCTATCCTCCTAGTACAGACTACTCCGTAAAACCAATTAAGAATGTTAAACATTCTTAGGCATGGATATTTTTATTTTTGCCATGAGTCTGGGCCCACCAACCACGATACGAATGTCCTCTGAAGAAATTCTATAACCATCGCCTTGTTGAGGTTCTACATTTGACAATGATCTGATTGCCCAGTGATACAACCAAACCATTGTTCGACTTCTCCCAATGGGGCCCTAAGTCACCCGAGGCTCGATGGCGGCAGGGAAACCGCGGCTACACCGACTTTTTGCGGCATTTGCCTCGAATACAATTCCATCTGGGTTTAATTGGAACGACGATGGGTGTCTCAACCTCGAAGTCGCATTTTTCAACTGCCAGCCCTGTCGTTATGGCAGCCTAGTCGGTTCAAAGTGCGGGCGCACGTTCCTACCATTGGCCGGGCCAACCCGAACGCTCGAAAGAGGACCCGCAGATTATATCCGAAGGGGGGTGAGCGAATTCCGAATGATGGGTGGTGTGCAGAACGAGTGGTCTCGTCTCACATGCCGCATGGCTTTCGAGTGCCTGGAACTCTCCCTCAAGGAGCAAAGGGGGTCAGCCTGTTACAGGCCACGGTCAATCAAACGCACCCATGGTCCTCGACCTCCCAGAACCACGTTTATAGGTCGAATTGTTCTGGTTTTGGGCAGGCTTAAATCGCGGTTGGGCCATCCTGATTCGTTTGCCCGGTGACGATTGGTGGGCAGTCCCTGAAATCGAAATGATCAGTTCGATGGGCCAAGACTGTCGGTGCGGCTAGTTCGGAGAACTTGCCTTCGGACGGATCACCTCCGGGGGAGGGGCCATACTATTTTTTCTCTCTTTTTTTTTTTTTTTTTTTCTTTTTTCTACACTACCCAAAAAGAACATAGTATGGGACGGACATTGAAAAGGTCTGCAGCGAATAGATCGTTACAGAGTATGGAAGTATGAAGTAAAAGAGATTCAGCGACTGGTAGGTAACGTGTGTAATCAGTAGTCAGGAATGATTATAACTTATGACCCGTTTGCAGAATACGGACGACCCAGTAACATGCCAGATTGATTCGTTGGCTCTGCTCCATCTAGTCGACAGGGTCCGGGTTCGAAGGAGACGGCGCACGACTTAAACTTCGACAAGAATCCAAGCCCACGAAAATACCAACATCTCAGTGGTGGGTGGGTAGAACACCCGATGTCAGGAACGACATGGAAATGCTTATCGACCGGCTTCCAAGCCTCCCCCCGGATTGACGACGACCTACTTCAAAATACGGGGTGAGAGCCGCAAGGCGACTCCTCCCTTGCTGCATTGATTGGTGTATGGTCAGTAGTGATCGATCTAAAGTCGCTCATGGACCAGTTGGGAGGAAGAGACTTGGCTCCGTAGTATAGAACTCTGTATTATTATCGGTGTTATTATTGGTGAGGACTATTACTTGCCCGCGAGCAGTTGGGGTCTGCCTCCATTGCCTTTCCATTTCGATGATCCTGTCGATCGTCGGGGAGAAATTATGCGATTCAATCAAGCGTCGACTATTAGGCCCTATGCCTGTGCCGTCTGTTCTTTGCTTTTTCCTCTATGCCCTGTATGTCACTGGATATGGACAGTTGAACATTAGTTCTGTCCGGGGGGCATTACATTCCCCTCCCAAGGGATTAGAGGCGCAGTGCATGCAACCATGGACACCGGACGTTACCCCATTTTCTGGTGGGTTTTGCACCAATGACAGCCAATACCCGAGGTTGTGCAAGGACGGTGTCGTCATGTTCCCTGGCTGCAGGCTGGTAACAGAGGGTGCAATCGAGGCAGGTCTCATGCCCACCACGCAGATCGGTTGATCTCTTGACGTGGGGAGGAGGGGTTGTTGTAGTGGTGAAGTCTGGGAACACTTCAAGGGTTCTCCGCATTATGCAGGGTAAGTACTGGAATTACACAAGAAGACCGAAACCAAAGGTGTAAAAGGATATAATAAACTGGGCAAATGCGGCAAAACCTGAAAAGGTGAGACGATGCCCGACCAGTTACCCCCCATCTATAAAATATCAAACGCTTGGATCAAACGAGACATAGACAATCTGATCAGGATGGATGATCATGGGTCAGACAGCATGGTCTGAGAACCACATTCATCCAGGCATGAGATATAATCATGGTCATGGATATCGTCACAGGGAACAGGCCGGGAAGCCGTAGGGGGAAAATGACGTAACAACCCAAGTTGGGGTTGGATTCCCGAGGCCACCGGCCCGTACGAGGCAAAGCGTCTTCAGGATCCGACAAGCCACGAAAATGGAACCAGTCCCTAGATAGCCTAATGATATTGAAAGAATTAAAATATAGAAATCATTCCACGGGGATTGAAAGAGAAAAGAAAAAGACAATTAATAGAATCATTCCATGAGAGAATCAGATCGCGGCCCCTCCCTGTCGTTGGACTCCCCTTGGCCACCGGCGTCTCTCGTTGGGAGCTTAACATCCACAATCGACCCACCCACCTGTCGACCATTTCTGGACAAGAGACAGAGTGGGTTGTGGCCAATCCTGTTGTGGGACACGCTGCCCTTTATAACGTCGACGGATCCTGCATTCTGCCTTGGTTGCAGAGAAGTTCTCGGACTAGAAAAATCCACCGTATCAATTAGTTAGTCTTGCCTATACATAGGGAAGACCGCGCGATCACCACGACACTTTTCTTTCTTTTTAATATCCTCCCTTCTGAGACACCTTGGGTTTGATCGATTTCCACTCTCCCACTTCTCTATCGTCCCTCCGTCGTCATTATGTCACGAACAAAGGTTTTGCTGGTTGGCGCTGCTGGGGAGACGGGAGGTTCGATCGCAAAGGGTCTATTGGAAAACCCGACTTTTGTAAGTGATTCTTCTTTCCTTCTTTTTATAATGTCCTTCTTCTTTTTTCCCTGTCTTCTAACCGATTTTGGTCTATCATAGGAGCTTTTTGCTCTCGTTCGTCCCCGGTCGGTGCAGAAACCGGCCATTGTGGCCCTCCAGGAGCGGGGCGCTCATATCCGTCGTTGTGATTTGAGGGGCTCTGAGGATTCTTTAGTGGATGCTCTCAATGGCATTGACGTCGTCATCAGTTGTGTTGGCCCGTCGGAGCAGCAAGATCAAATTCCTCTGGCCAAGGCGGCCAAGAAGGCAGGGGTGAAGCGGTTCGTTCCGTGCGGGTTCATCACCGTGGCGCCTCCTGGTGGGATCATGTGGCTGCGAGATGAGGTGAGTACCATATACCCTGATGATTAAATCTATCAAAATCTAACAGTTTGTAGAAAGAAACCGTCTACAATCACATCAAACAGCTCTTCCTCCCCTACACCATCATCGATGTTGGTTGGTGGTATCAGCTGTCCTATCCCCGCCTGGAATCTGGTCGCGCCGACTACGCCATGACGTCGGCCAACAACGAGATCGTCGGCGATGGCAACACCCCGATCGCCCTCACTGATTTGAGAGATATCGGACGCTACGTCGCCTTGATCATCGCCGATGATCGCACCCTGAACAAGATGGTTTTCGCCTACAATACCCTGACCACCCAGAACGAGATCTATTCCACCCTGGAGGAGCTCAGTGAAGAGAAGATCACTCGTAACTACGTATGGCTCCCTTAGGGTTGGTTCTCGAGCTATAGATGCTAACCGTGGACTCGCTTTAGATCTCGGAGGAATCCGTCTACACCCGAGTCCTGACCGCCAGACAATCCAGCGAGACGTATCCCTTTGATCCCGTCAAATTCATCCCGCGATATCTGGCCGAGTACCAGCTGTCCTGGGGGATCCGCGGTGATAACAGCCCCGACTACGCCAAGTATCTCGGCTACCTGACCTCGAAGGAGCTCTACCCCGATTTCCAACCGGTCGACTTCCGCGATTACCTCGAGACCGTGGTCCGCGGCACCGCCAAGGGCGTCTACACCGATCGAACCGTCTCCAAGGCGCACCAGCGGATGTTCCCCCGCACCGAGTCCACCGACTCGCTGTACACCCGCATCTTCCCCCGCACCGAATCCAGCGATTCGCTTTATATGGCGCGGTAAATGTCGCAAGCTTCGCTGGCGGGCACACGGCGTCTTGATTGAGTTTGATGATATCTTTTGCTTTCGGGGGTTCTTTTTGGTTCGTGGAGGGAAGTGGTGTTTTCTCATGAACGAGATACACTCCACTTTTCTATTCTAGTTCTGTTCATACTGCTTATTCCTTGTTTCCTTTCGCTCATTCTCGTTCATGCACTGGGGATTAGACGGGCGTTTTCGTTTTGTTATCTTCCTTTCTTTCAATTTCTTTTATTATCAAGGGGAATCAGGGATTGATTCAGGATATACCCATTCCACCTGCTAGCAGTGCGGATACGGGGGGTTTCTCCAGGTCCCCGTGATAGGCTGGCACTACGGACAATACATACCCATCTCTTCATTTTACTGCTTTACTACGTAGAGGGTGGATGGTTTCGGTTGATCTTGTTCGATCCGCGTGGTCGCGCCAGACAATCAATGGTCAACGGATCTCACCAGGAAACCACCACCCAGAGTCCTTTCCACGTCGCGAGTGGATGGCCGTGTCGACCTCACCGATGACTCCCGGAGTATATTGAAAGGTCTCTTGTGATTCTCCTCTTGATCATCAAATTCGTCGTTAAATTGGCAGATCACACCACCCCTGGTTCGTCCGGTCTGACTCTGCTTGGGAGTACCAGTGGTCTTTTCCCCGTGTCATCTTCTGGTCAGAGTGAGGACGGCGTGGTTTCCTTAAAACTATCTACGGTCTTACCAAGTCACCATGATCGGTCGGTGCCAGGTGTATTTTCCCTTGGAACGGACCTACTAACTTACGACTCCAGCAATCGGTGGTGCGATCAACACCGGCCTGATGATCGGGGCCGGGAACGCTCGTGCAAAGTAAGGTACCTAGGGCTTCTTCCACACGCCACTGCCCTGAGTCCAAAATTAACCGTTTCGTAGGGCTGGAGTAAGCACTCTGGTATCCTCTTTTCCCCACGCTGATCTCCCCAGCCAGCATCATTGTTGACCTCGCATACGACCGTTGGCATGTTGGTCTACTTGGTCTTGTGTGCCCTGGGGGAGGTGGCCTCTTGGTTTCCGATCTCTACCACGGTCGCCGGGCATGCTCAACGATGCTGTGATCCTGCACTTGGCTTCACTCTCGGGTGGATGTATGTGGCTCTTTCTTCCCTCCATCACCGCCGCTAATGCGCGACACAGATACTGGCTAAAGTTCATCGTGATCACCCCGAATCAGCTGACCGCAGCGGCGCTCGTGGCATCCTACTGGGTCGATGCAGAAACCCTCAATCCGGGGATATGGTTCACGATCTTCCTCACCGTGATCATTGCTGCCAACTATTGGGGAATTCGGTTTTTGCGTCAATAAGAGTTCATCTTGTCGGGGTACAAGATCGTAGTGGTGTTAGGGCTCCTGATACTCTCTCTGGTTCTGGCCCTGGGCGGAGGTCCGGACCACGAGCGGAAGGGGTTCAGATACTGGAAAAACCAGGGTGCTTTCGCGGGGGAGCAGACGCCGATCGGACGACTCCGGGCTATCTGCAGGACCATGCCCTCTGCGACCTTCACGTATAGTGGCAGCGAGCTCATCGGGGTGACCATCCTCCACAGCCATAACCCGCGACGGGGTGCGGCCCGCGCCATCCAGCTTACCTTTTACCGGATCCTGGTCCTGAACCTCGTGGGGACCGTCCTGCTTGGGATGCTCGTGCCGTACAATCTGGATGACTTGGCCAACACCTCCAGAGACAAAGTCACGACCGCCTCGACGTTTGTTGTAGCCGTGCAGGGCGCCCACGCCGCCGTGCTCCTGCATTTTCTCAATGCGAGCCTACTGCTCTTTGTCCTGTCATCTGCGAACCAAGCTCTCTGGGTAGCCACTCGAATCCTCCACGGACTTGCCGTAGACCATAACGCCCCCGCTATTCTGTTGCAGACTGGATCCACCGGGACCCCCATCGTCGCCCTGGGAGGGTGCGCAGTTCTCTCCTCTCTCGCCTACCTCAATATCTCAGGCGATTCGCGAACCCTATTCGACCAATTCATCAACATGAGCACCATGTTCAGCCTTCTAGCCTGGATCTCCATCCTCGTCACCCATCTAGCTTTTATACGGGCGCGTAGGGCCCAACGAGTTCCCGACAAGGCGCTTGCCTTCAAAGCGCCTCTAGGCGCGTTCGGTTCAGCGATCGCCCTGGTCTTTTGTGTCCTGATTATTGTCAGCCGGTCGTTTGATATTGTTGACCCCGGGGCCTCGATCCGCCGGTTCGATTACATCGCCTTTCTCACTTCCTACCTTGCCATTCCGCTGTATGTGTGTTTGATTGCGGGGTATAAAGGGTTTACCCGCTGTGCGAGCGTCAGTCCGTCGGAGGCAGATCTGGGGGTGGTCAAGGATGAGACGGAGGACTCTGAGGATGTCATTGTCCACTGTGCTCGAGATCTCGACTGTCCCAGTATCCACCGAAACGAGAAGCCCAGTCGACGCTCATGGCCACGAGCGAGGAGGTCTCGGGCATAGATTCATATTGTTTGTTTTTTCTTTTCAATTTCTGCAAACCAGTATCCCAATCATTTCTTCTCCTCTCGCCCTTGATTCTCAATTTGACATGTTTTATACCTCCTTCGTACTCCATCTTCTCCGTGCAGAAAGATTGAGATAGGATGTTTCCAGGGCAACGGACCCAAGCCCTAATCCAACCTCATCCCTCCAAATCGCAAGCAATCCAACTATTCTAATGACCATACAAGTGATCAAAGGATTACACATAATCTCAGCAGTTTACTAAAGTACGTACCCACCAACCTGCATATCAGTCCAATCCACTAACACCAAGTTGAACCCTGGACCCAGCCTTGTCAGTGACAGCCCCAACAAACATGTAACCGGGCCAATCGCTAGCACTAATCACTGCGCGAGGCGCCCACACTCTACCTTAGTATGATGGATGGAGTTAAGTACCAAGGAGGGACAAACAGATGATCGACCCCTCCTCCGCTTTTCAATCAATTCATGTTGTTCAATTCTCTTCTTGCCTGGAAATTTGGTTTAGTTTGGTCACTTTTTTGGTGGTTTTGTTGAGACTGTCTGTCTGGATCTGTGGTATCAGGTACGACAGGTATACTATCAGGTACTCGTTCTTGGATAGGTTAGGTTTACCTTTGGTAGGTATGTGGTTCTTACCGTGTTAGGTTAAACTAATTATTTACAGTTATCCGACCTCCCTATCTATCGTGGACCCGTTTTGTACGGACTAGATGGTGCTATTGGATGCTACGTCACTGGCTTAGAAAATGCCCCAGCCCCGAACTCCGGACCGGAGCGGCCAGGAACTATACCAGTTGATCGACGAGCTCAACGGACACTTCAACCTCGACATCCCTAATCCGCGCCTCTACTCGCCGTCCGCGGGCGACGGTGTCGGCCGAGGCGATGGCTCCCAAAGATGGCGCATCTACCGCGGCTTGCAGCGTCTCTACTTTGATCGCAACGTCGACTTGTACAAGATCCTCAATAGCTTCAATGACTGGGCTTGTGTTCAGCACCAGCGTGATGACCGTCTTGTGTATCTGCTCAAGCTGATTGACGATGAGACTTACCTTCGGGAGTCGGCGTCGTCGTATTCGTTCTCGTGCTTGAAAACCATTGAGGAACCCCCGCTGCTGCTGCCGCCGTCGCCGTCGCCTTCTGTCCCGCCGTCGAAGTCCTTGAAGCCGGAGATCTCTGGCGAAGAGGATGGGTTTCATACGGCGCCTAGTTCGCCTGTCAAGTTATCTGCTGCGCCGTCGTCCACGCTGGTGGATAGGAGGCCGGAACCGGAGGAGGATGCGAACGCGGGCGGCCCTGTCTACGCCTCCAAGGTGCCCCGCATCGCGGAGGAGCCCCCGTCAGTGTCGCGGTTCCTCGATAAGCTGAGAGCGTCGACAAACGACTCGACAGGTCGGTATGATGCGGTGCCGTCTGTCCAAAACCCGGACCACAGTTTCTCAACCACGATGACCACTGACCCCCCGTCGTTTTTCTCCAACCCGCGCGATCAGCTGAACACCTCGTTCAATTCGACCGTCACGGACATCACGGTGCCCTGTGTTGAGACAGAGACCCAGTATGAGGACTCGGTGGCGGACCACATGCTCAACCAGGAGCACATGATGTCGTTCGAGTCGTCGACGGTCGAGATCGCCGAGCCGCGCTACTCACGCGAAGGGGAGATCATGGAGGAGTTGCTCGCGAACGGGCCGTTCTCATTGGAGCAGTCCTTCCCGAGCACAGTCCCGCTGCGGTACCGATACGAGATGGAGCGAGTCGGGCGGGCGTGGGGCGTGCCGCTGAAGCAGATGCTAGCCGGCAGCCGCATCCCGTTCAACACGCGCGACCAGTTCTGGGACTGGATCAAGAGCCACAGCCAGCGGCGCGGGAAGCCCCTCCCCGAAAAACCGCAGGCCAAGGCGTGGGACGCCGCGAAGGGGTCCTTTCAGACAGCCAAGCACTCCGAGGTGGTCGTCCTGTCGGGGGAGATGACTTGGTGTGACAAGTCTGAGCCGGGGATCCTCAAGCTCAACCTGCGGCCGCTGAAAACAGAGCGCACCTGTCGCTTCCACCGCCGCTTCGGCTCCGACCGCTTCCTCAGCGTCGTCCTCCCCGCACCGTCGCGGCCCCCAGCCTATCTGAAGATATCGTCGCAGCCAGGGCTGCTGCGCGAGACGCTGGCGCTGTGGCTGACGCAGAAACCGCACCGGTGCGCGGGACGCATATGGAAGCCGTTCTTCGTGGAACAGGTCAAGTCCAAGAAAAAACGAGCGTCGAGCGAGCCGCGGTTCAGGGTCGACTTTTTCGCCATCGACGGGGTAGATTTCAACGCCGGCTTCTCCTTGCCGCACACCCTGCCTCCGGTCTGGCAGGAGAGCGAGCACCGCACCCCGATGACCCTGAAGGAGCTCGTTGACTGGCACATGCCCCCGGAGGCGAACAAGCACCAGACCAACTGCAAGCTGTTCCAGCGACTGCATCTCGGGCTGTCAAAGACGTTCGCTACTGTAACCCTGACTCCTCAGCAGGTGCTCCACCTGCGAGACACCCCCATGAACGACGGCTGCGCGCTCATGTCCCGCGCCCTCGCGCAGCGCATCTGCGACTCGCTGGGCATCACAGGCAGCACTCCCAGCAGCTTTCAGGGGAGGATAGCAGGCGCCAAGGGGCTCTGGATGGTCGACAAGCATGCGTCGCATGTCGCGGCAGCACCCGACGACATCTGGATCCAGATCTCCGACTCGCAGCTCAAGATCGGGCTGCACCCGAGCGAGTGGCGCCTCCCCATCGACGACGAGAAGCTCACCTTCGAGGTCGTCAAATGGTCCAAGCCCCTCCACCCCGTCGCACTCAACACACAGCTCCTCACCATCCTGGAACACGGCGGGCCCGTCAGAGAATACATCGGCGAGATCACGCGCGCAGGCATCCAAGCCCTCTACCGCGACTTCGAAGACGTCTTCCAGACCGACTGCCCGCTCCGCTGCCGCGCTCTCGTCCAGAAACTCCGCCCCGCCGCGGCCGACGCCTCCGACACCCGCCGTCTCGGCCAATGGGCCTCCAACAACGACGAGTGCATCATCCGCCTCACAGAAGCAGGCTTCCGCCCGCGCAGCTTCTACCCGCTGCACACGCGCCTCCGCAAATGCCTCCTCGAGGTGCTCGACCGCTACGTCAACCACCTGCACATCCAGGTGCCACTCTCCACCTACGCCTTCTGCATCGCCGACCCGTACGGCGTGCTCCAGCCAGACGAAGTCCATTTCGGACTCTCCACCCAGTGGACCGACCCAGCCGGCCAGTTCGAAGACAACCTCCTCGACGGCATCGACGTCCTCGTCGGCCGCGTCCCCGCGCACCTCCCCTCCGACATCCAGCGCCGCCGCGCCGTCTGGCGCCCACAGCTCCGGCACTTCAAAGACGTGATTGTCTTCCCAACAACTGGCTCCACCGCACTCGCCCAAATGCTCTCCGGCGGCGACTACGACGGCGACATGCCCTGGATCTGCTGGGACCAGAACATCGTGCAGCCCTTCGCGAACACGCCGCTGCCCTCGCACGAGTACCCAGCCTCGCACTACGGCCTCACAGACGACTCCGTCCCCATGGAGGAAATCTCCACCGTCGACGAATTCCTCGAAAGCGCCTTCACCTTCAACCTGAAGATGTCCCAGCTCGGCCGCTGCACAGTCGAGCACGAGACCATCGCCTACGAGACATCCATCGACTCCCCCCAGGCCATCGAGCTCGCCTGTCTCCTCGGCCACCTCGTCGACGCCCGCAAAGCAGGTGTGCACCTCTCCGAAGCCGCATGGCAATCCTACCGCAAGACCATCAACCCTTCCACCCGTCGCCTCGTCCCAGCTTACAAGAACCAGTCCGAGAACTACATACTCACAAACATCACCCCGAACTACAAACTCACAAACATCATCGACTACCTCAAGTTTGAAGTAGCCAACAAAGAGAGCCGCCATCTCCTGACCCAGCTGGAGAAGACCCTCAACGACGGCGGCAGTCCCTTTGACCGCGACGAGGACCTCACGCGGCCGTGGCAGGACGCCAAAGCCGCTCTCAAAGATAGCAAGAATCCCCATCTCCAAGCTGAGCTCGACCGCGCCGAGCACGAGATAGACGCACTATGCGGCCAGTGGAGCCAGTCGCTACGCAGCAAGGAGGACATATCGTCCTCGGACCTTGCGTGGCAGGCTGCCGAAGAGGCAAGGGACATTCCGCCTCCGGCGCTGCAGGACAGCACAAGCAAGCAGCAGCAGCAGCAGCAACACCCACTGATCCACATCTGGCAGCACAGAGTGGACATCTGGCTGGAGCTTCTCGCCTCGTTGACCTACACGAAACACCCGTCGTCGGCGTTCGTGATCCACGCGTTCGGGGAGGAGCTGTGTCGGGTGAAGGCTGCTGCTGTGGGGGCGGGGCGGAGCAGGACGGTTGTGCTTGATGTGCTTGGGTGTTATCGGGTGAGTCAGAGGGCGGTTGCTAGGGCGGTTGCACTTGATGTGGCTGATTTGATGGATGAGGAGGGGGCTGAGGTTGGGGAAGAGGGGGAGGAGGAGTTTGATGGGGTGGAGGCGATTCAGGATTGGGTTTTGGGTGGGGAGGGTGGTTATGATCCTGATGATGGGGTTTCTGTTGAGTGATTTATATAGTATGTGGTTTTCAGGATGGCAATATTGGGCTGGATTCAGGATATGATGGATGATATGTATGGTGTTGGTGAAATGATAGGTACTTATTTTCTCATATAGACATGATTTAAATTCCATCAGATATTAATTAGGTACGTCCAGTATTGAGCAATTGTTTGTTCATATCCAACGAACAGAAAAACGAAACAAAAAGATGATTACACAGTTCTATACAAGAAGATAGAAAAAGATAAAATTTAAAAAAGAATAGCATGTCCTGGTTTCGATCCAGGGTCCTCCGGGTTATGAGCCCGGCGCTCTTCCCCTGAGCTAACATGCTGTGATTGGTGAATGGTGCTTCCGTTTGGTACTAGATAAGCTAGTGTTAATGTGCGCCGCAATAAAACCCCGGTGTTTTGATGTATCTTCTTCCTTTTATCTGTTTCTGGTTATTTCCTGTTGTTGATTGATTAGATATTTATTGACTGCTTGGTTTCTATTGAGCTGTGTAAGGGGTTTGAACTTGGTTTGAAACTGACTATATAATTACGGTGTGGTATAGTCTAGTTTAGTGTAGTGTAATGTAGCAGGAATCAGTCGCTAATAAAGCACAACAGCCACAGTATAGTATACACCTACGGAAACAGAAGAACTTAATCCATGCTTTCTTTACCATGGGTTATGTCTCAAATTTTCAGTGCTGGTGTTAGTTTACTGCTTGGGGGCGTTTCTGTTATCAGGTGGGTTATATAGTTACTAAGGAATATATAACTGTTGATATTATGGTCTAGGTCTTCAGCACATATATTACAACAACCGTAGTCTGTCTCATATTCTGGTCTCACATATCAAACACTAATAGATCTACCTATATATGAGTTCATCATCTATTACCTTACCCACTACACTGGATCAAAGCCGATACAAACGTCTAGAAATATACTACTACTCGGTAGTAACCCAGCCATACAAATCAAACAAACCCAAAGTTCTACCTACACAGGAATAAATACTGGCACAGAACTTTTCATTCATAAACAGTCCTACATAGCGCACCAGAAGCAGAAACAACCGAAACGGAATCGATTCAGTGACAAACAGAGGTAGTGGGTCCGTTGTCATCAAACGAGGTATCAAATTAATCAATCATCATAAGCCAAAGCAAACGCCTGCCGGTCTTACTGTCCCATATACATGCGGATATCAATCGGGCTGGAGAATAATAATTTCATCAAGGGTGGGGAATAACAAGGAAGTGGGGGTGTGATGGGGTGGGGAATTCGAAAGGGGGGAGGTAAAACATGTGAACGAGGAACAACTGGGTAGTCCGAAATGATTGTGAAAGTCGACTAGATGCTGGCCCATAGATAAGCCTAAACCTTCTCATCCGTCCCCGTCATGGGGAGATCCTGTGGCTCAGAAATCTGTGGCTCGGAGATCTGTGGCTCGGAGGGCTGCGGCTCGGTGATCGGCGGCTTCACATCGGCCGGGAATGTCCCATTCGCCGCAGGCTGTCCCACGGTATCCGGAGTCTTCGTGTCCGGGCGTCTCCGGCCCAGACGATCGCACCAGTGCTCCGCGCTGACCAGCGTGTCGTTCACCACCCCGCTCACCTGACCCATCATGTCCAGCCCCTCCTGGGCCAAGACGAGGATGCGGTGGGCCCCGAGCGTGTCGTCGGACGAGGCCTCCATGGAGTCGGGCGGGGGATGAGAGTTCGACGCCACCTGGAAGCGGTGGGGGAGGGAGGTCAGGTGTCGACGGACGAGGTTGCGCGCGTTGTCGGGGAGTGCGCCGCCGGCGTATTTGGACACGACCTCCACGACCTGTTTCAAGGTGTGCAGAACATCAGCCTTGACGGCCTGGATGCGCTGGGTTAACAGCGTCTGGTTCTGGCCATCGCCGCTCTGCTGTCGCACCGCGTCCCACTCCTTCAGAGCCGCCTGTAGCGCTTGGATGGCCTTCCCCAGCCGTCCGTTGGCCCATCGCAGCCACGTCAGGCAGTACTGCAGACTGCGCAGCGACTCCTCGCTCATGGCGACCCCCAGGCCCGACGTGGAGATCACCAGGCGGCTCTGCCAAGTCGGATTCCGCTGGGAGGGATTGTCCCGGCCGATCTCCTCGTAGTTGGGCGATCTCAGGTCATCGTACGGGGGGAGGGTCTCTGCCGAGGACATCTCGGACGGGCTGCGGAGCGGCTCGTCCAAGGCGTCGTCCGGACCTTTCTCCACGTCCGGTTCCGTAGTCGGGTGGTTCTCGCCGCCCACCTTGCGACGTTTCGACCGCTTCGAATCGCGTTCCGAGGGTTTGCGCTGGAGGGCCCAGCGAAGACCGCTCTCGACACCGGTTTTCCGGCCGACGGAGCCTACGGTGTTGGCGACGGGCGAGCCGATGTTGCGCTCGATGAACTCGGCGCCCGACTTGAAACGGGGGGAGTACGACTTGGAGGTGGTGTACGCGGAGACGGAGCCGTGAATGGCGGAGGAGATCAGGGGATGGGTGGACGTCAAGAGGGAGATGAGGGGTTCGGACTGCGGTTGAAATTCGGGACTGAGGGATTGAGTGTGGGAGGAGGTCCGCGAGTGTCCGTAGTCTAGACGATGGATTAGAAGGGATCACAGAAGCACGGATGAAGTATCATACCAGAACGAAGGCCCTCTAAAGCCTGGGCTGCTTCAAGGTCATCCATAGAGAGGACACTGGTAGCTCGACGAGAACGATCTTCCGCCAAAGAGTGTTTATCAATCTCCATCATTGGGGCAGGGGCATGGTGAAGGGAAGAGGAAGAGGAAGTCGAAGGGTAAGCGGGGATCGCAGGAGTGATCGACGAGGCGGAGGAGAGTGTAGAAGTAGAAGTAGGGTATGAAGGGAGAGGGCCAGTGGCGCGTGGGACGATCGTGCTGGGATTGGAGGAGTTCGGGGCAGAGATGCCGTCTGGACGTTTGAAGTGGTCCATGACCGCCAGACCTCTGACCCGAAAAGGGCCCCTAGTGCTGGTGGAAAGAGACAGTGATCGATCGAGCTAACACCGTTCAGACAGTCAGACCGTAAGATAGAGAGATCTCGCAGGTAATTGTCGCACCAGGAAGGCCAGATGGAGACGAGTCAGTTCAACAGTACTCCGTAAGTTGTGATGGGCAGTGGTAGTAAGTGGTGTATTGGGGAAAGGATAGAGACAGATGGACGATCGCGGCAGTTTAGCGCCGACCTCTACGATTATGACCGTACAGATACCAGTTGAGCTCTGAATTGGGAAAGGTGCTTTGATACGACTTGATATCATTGGACAGGATGAGACCATACAGTGGGGATACGGTATGGTACTGTCATGAATAGGGCGGCATCCTTTAACATGTGAAAAGGATGCCTGATGTAATAAACCAGGTAATGACTGAGTTCAACCACAGGTTGGAAAATTTCAACCAGCCAAGAAAGTTGAAACGTGATACCTTACTGTTAGGAGGTAATTGTTGAGGGAAACTATGGGCCGACCTTGTTTATCCACTGAACCACTACTCATGCTTCATTTCCCATTATTAATAGGAATCCAGCCGTCCCTCTCGCCGAGTCTCTAGCCGATCGAATCTCTGACAGATGGATGATGTTCCCCCGCCCAAGGTTCCCAAACGCCACCAGCCTTCCAATCATACCGGTCGTATGGGATTGATCCTGGGAAGATCCTGAACAGAACACATGTGCTTCTCCATCTGATAATGGTCTGAGCCGTCTTCACATGCGTCGGTAATCAATGACCTGAAGATACGGTAGTAAGAGGTAGGTAGTGTACTGTCGGATGGACGGAGCTCCCAAGTCCGAGTTCCTATCAGATAGACGGGAGTGTTTAGTACTCCGAGTAGTGATTTGTACTAAGGCTGGGTATGTCGACATGAGATAGAGCCGAGATAGGAGTAGGGGACAGGTCCAGACTATTGATCGTGAAGGAGACCTTTAGTGGGACTTGAAGAAATCCATCCTTCCTGATAATTTCCCGTCATTCCATTCCTCCCCTCCATCCCTCTCATCCATGGAGACTCTGGAATTGATCCATTGATTCATCCACCGGACTAGGAGAGAAGCTAGGACCAATGAAACACGGGTACATTATACCTCTTTGGACGACTCTGACATGTGACGCTGCGTCACCATCTCGTTACTTGCCTTACGGAGTAGTTAGTCCAATCCAACAGCGAGTGGCTCAAAGAAGGAAATTTATTCTAGATTATCCTCCTTTCGGAAGGTGATCGATCACTGACCCTGTCGGATCACAGGCTAAGATGTGAATTGTCAATTGATAGCATGGTAAGGTGGTAATCACCGCCTATTTCCCGGTCGTTGCACTCATACCCGTGGGTGACCGGCTATGCAGCCAGCAATGGCTTCAAGCCGGTAGACCGTTCCCAACAACCTCGAGCCTCGGTTGCCCCTCTGCCACGTCTTAATATGTCTCTGCGATCGCATGATCGTCAGATGACTGGAGTTCGACAGTCTCATCAGAGGTTGTATGGACAGGGCAATGGCGGTAGGATGTTCGGCACTTGTCGATGGTAGGGTTGCAGATGGCCAGTCTGCTTCCCATCAGACCCAACTGTGGTTGCATTGTGGAATTGAACAGAGCGCGTATACAGTGGGCTGGCTTATAGAGCACAATACAGAAACATCTTTCACCAATCATAGCATGTTAGCTCAGGGGAAGAGCGCCGGGCTCATAACCCGGAGGACCCTGGATCGAAACCAGGACATGCTATTCTTCTTTTTCTTTTTTTTTTTTCTTTATTTTTGTTTCCTGGCAGAGATCTTGATGTGCCTAATACCTGGATATAAAATTTTTACCTAGGTAGTACCTATGTACCTAGGTAGTGCGCAGAATGATGGTGAGTGGCTAGATTGAATGTCGCCTGTCGATCACGGGTCTACCGACCTCTTATATTCGATCGATCAGACCTATACTTGGAACCAATCTATATCATGTTGATATTATAGTTTCCACTATGCAATGTAGAATTCCAAACCTTAACCAGTGTATTCTCCGTCTCCCAATGATCAACTTGAGAACCGGCCTTTAGGCATCTCCAAGACTTTCACGAAGTCTATCTCAGCCTTATGGAAATTCTAGAGATCCAAACATAGTGTACAATTTTCAGATCAGTGATCAAATCATTGATACTTCCACTGCAAGAGTTGAGTCGATCTATTGTCGTGCAGCTGATTTTACTGTCACGAAGTTTTCGTCTTAAGGTTGCCTTCAGTGTTGGGAGTACAGATCACTATGTATAGCTTCTAGTGAGAAGGATACCCGACGGACGAAGCACGGTCCCCCAGATGATGTGTGGACTTGAGCAAGTAAATCTATGAGTGGAAGCTCCTCTTGGGTACTTCTTTAGACAATACATATGCAGAACTATGTATTTCCTTCCTGCGCAACACACCAACACCAACCCTTCCTAGGTGTAGTGATTGTAAACGTCTTGACATACCCTGAGCCTGCATCCCCTAGAATCATACTATGAACAGCAAATTACTCAATTCCCAGACTACCAACACAACGAAAAGAAGCCGAAAGAAATCAGAATGATATCCAATGAAACTATGATATGGCTCTTCCCAGCCACCTGCATCCTCCTCTCCCTCCTCTTCATGCTCTGCCTGCACCATTCCACCATCTCGCGCTTTCTTCTCCAATTACGCAGTTGCAGCCAACCAGAACCCCAATACGCTTACATTTGCGAAGACACACCCGGTTCAAGTCTAGAGCAGTCGTGAGTCAAGCCCTATCCACACACACTCATGGTCCCCAGCACAAACAACCACTGTCTAACATCTCCAACCCGCCTACCAGAATTGAAACTCCCCCCACAAGCGCACACTCAATGTCAAGATACTTCCATCCCGACACTGGCCTCCTGTATGACTCTGTGCTAGAGCCGCCCTCACCAGCTACTCCGCCGTGGGAGCGCGAAATGCGTGTCCGTGTTGTGGAGGGACGCGGGCTGCGTGCGTCGGTGGATCGGGCTGTTGAGTACGGGGTGAGGTGGTTTGAGACGTGGATGGTTAGTCTGGCTTCCCTTTCTTGGTTCTCAATGTCAATTGATTATATGACTGAGCGTTGTGATAGGAGGATAGGGCTGATCGAGTAGCGGGGGTATGGTTTGATATGTGAGGTGCTTTCTCGAATCTAGGTGTGGATGCTCAGTATGTACTTTGTCGGTTATTTCGAGGAGAATTGATTTGGATGTTGTCGGTGTATCCAGTAGATGGGTACATCGACTCGTCTGCCTCTTTTGCATGATAAATATAGTTCAGTTGAATTGATTCGGCTTGTTCTGATTCCAGTTCTGGTGTTTGTCTCGGTCCTTCGGGATATATATAGGGCTTGTTGGGAGGAAATCCATGCAGTGGTATCTATATCATTCTTTCATAAATTATAGAGTCCCAGAATGGTTTGAATAATAAAATAAGAATCAAGCCATACTGGGTCCAGATATTTCGTGGCAGCCATGGCTGGATCAGAGGACGCCACATTCCGCAGTAGCTACTCTAGGCATACTTCACCTGCCGTGAAGAAAAGCAGACACTCTTTAATAGTAGAGTTTGGCTGAAGATTACCACAGTTTCTCCCGGATGAATTGTGGAATAGGGTGAGGGCAACATCAGGCATCAAGGCACATAGAAGATCCCTTTTTCTGTTTTGCTCCTTCATTTTCAACTTTATCTTCCTTTTTCTTCCACCCTCCTTAGTTCTCACCCTTGACATCATGGAGAATGCTGGGTCTCCATCTGGTAAATACCATCCCACGTTGGGAGTTGGAATGCTTACTCGCACCTCGTCCACAACTTGCCCTTCCGTCGGCCTCTTTTGAAGAATCGAACCCGCATGAGCATTGTTCAAAAACATACTGAGGATCAAACTTGACGTGAGAAGCATGTTGTCAGTCAACGCAATGGCTTCAAAGTGTCAAATGATCGTTCCCAAATCACTTGGATCCTCGACCGCGATAGTCAGATGATAAAGGACAGACTATCCGCATCCCTTCAATGCGACGAAATATTGGCCGTGCCATCTCTGATCCCACATTGGCTGTGGTCAGTTTTAAGCTTCCATGTTTGAAGTGCCGCCAATTCTTTGGCTTCGTAGGGAGGTGATGATTGTGCGACATTCCTCGCGTCTTCGACAGCAATGTGTGCGCATTCCTCTACCTCATCGGGCCTGTCCATAACAAACGAAGGCACCCCTTCCTGAGAGGTGCCACCCTCCTTTGTCCCGCGATGCCTCTGTTCGTCTTTGGCTCTTCGTAGCGGTTCCATAGTTGTGAGCTGCGATTGCCGGTCTTGCAAAGGAGACTTACAGAATCATCATCGCGTCCCAGATTGAGCCGGTCGAAAGCCCCTAGGGAGTGGAAGGACGAGAGAACTCCCGTGGACGGGTCGACTGCCTCCAACGACGCGTCAAAACCAGACCGCTTCGAAAGGCGCATCGCTCAGTCGAAGCCATGCTGTCCTTGAGTACTGTCGTTGCCGTCGCCGTCGCCTGCGGGGTCGTGGTCATCGTAATCGCGGTCGTCGGTACCATCGTCTGGATCAGAATCCGCCAGGAACGGCTTTCCCTCGCGGTCGCCCGGGTCAGCTATGGCTGCAGTGGTCCTCAAGGTCACCTTCTGCCCTTCAACGAGGAAACGTTGACGGAAATCTCACGCGAAGAGGGCAGCGCGCTCAGACAATACGGGCAGCTACCATACGGAAGACCGTCGGAATGGGGGTTGTTGGCGTCGCAAGAAAGCTTACATCAGTCACGCCACGCATCGGACAGTTCATCCAACCTGGCAGAGAAAGCCCGCGACTTGCGCCGCTCTTTTTCGTGGTCTAAGACACTGCGGCCATCTAGGAGTCTCACCCGACCGCGCCAGGGGAGTTCCTTGGCGCCATTATCAGAGTCCAACGAGAGACTCTCCCAATTGTCTCCAGTTTCGCCCCTGAAAGAACCAGTTCCAATCTCGGCCGTCGATGGCGCCTTGGAACTGCCCACCGAGACGACTCCCCGGCAGACTCCCGAGAGAAACGATGATGGAAGCATGGCGAACCCCGATCCCATTATTGCCTATCCGACATCAAGCGTGTTTCCGCTACTACGCCAGCATGAACGGCCCAGCGGCCTTTTCCCGCTGATTGAAGTGAGCCATGAAGCCACAGGCCGTGTACGGGGAGGCAGCATCACTGCCCAGACGGCTGGAGCCATGCCAGAGCATCCGGTGCCTCCGCCTCCATGTGCCTATCCGCCCAATCGCTTCCGCCTGTCGAAGAACGATTCGATGTGCTTTTCCTCGTTGAGTCTGGAAACTGCCGACAGCTCCATCCTGGATGAGAGTCGACAGAACTACGCGGCTATGGAAAGTGAATTTACCTCGCCGCATCTCCCCCCTTGTCCTACATTCGCACCATACAGCGCCAACGACGTTGGGCGCACGGAATACGAACGAAGGAACTTACTTGCGCAGACCGGATGTCCTCCTCCATTCTTCTTCCCTTCAGTTTCCCCGACCAAACAGGGTAGCAAACTCGAGCCGGACCGCACCCCGCCACGCCGCAGCTTGACTACGCATAGCCCACCCCAGTCGATGGACCGGATGAGTACACCCCCACGCCGAAGTGAGTCCCTTTCGGCCAATTCCCGCCCCAAGAAAGATAGCTCTTCGATGCCATGCATGGACTTCAACCGCATCCCTCCACTGAACGCAGTGGGTCAGAACGCAGCCCTGGTGCCACATTTCAGCCAGCTGCAGAGGCATTCCATGCATGGCGGGCCACCACGAGACGTAGACCCATTCTATGCCGGCGGATACACCGTGTACGGCGCTACCAGGAAGCCAGACAACCTCCTGCTCCCAGAAGGCGTTGTGCCGGCCTCCTACGGTCACCTCAGGCCGCCGCTCCCTTCCGCCCTGAAAGGGGGCAGCGGCCCTCGCAAAGGCCACCGGCGACAGAATTGCGTGCGCATTTCTATCCATCCTCCGATCACCTTTGGCGGACCGGCATTCTCCCCCATGGTAGAGGAACCGGAGGACGGTGAAGGGTTTGATATGAGCCGGTCAGTGGTCCCCGAACTCGCCACGGCCAATGTCGCCCTCAGCTCTACCGTCCCCCCAGCGGGCAGCAAATGCAACGGGTCTCCAAAAGGACAGCAAACCGCTGAGAGTACCACTAGTCCCGGACGGACAAGGAAACACAAGCGCGGCCCTTCGACGGACAGCACAATCGATATAACCATGGCGGCTCCCCCGGAGAAAGAGAAGATCCTACCAGAGATCCAGACCACCATCCTGCCCACCACCGAAGTAACGCATATGCCGCAGACACCATCCCCAGACAAGAGCGCCTCAGCCTGGATGGCCACTAACTCGAATGTCTCGCCAAGCGCGCCTGAAAACCCCCTCGGACCTAGGAGCTCGCGGCGCTCGATCGTCAAAGGGCCGCGCAGCCAGCCGACAAGATCCCCAACGCAACGCAGCAGAAACCGCTCGTCAGGGCCACTAGAAGAGAGCACGGGCACCCAGTCCACAGAAATAGCAACCAGCTCGCCCGCGCAGTCCTCGCGCAGCCACAACACGAGAAGAGACCTGCCGCGGTTATCGACCGGCTCACTACAGCGCATCAGAAGCAATGCACCGTCCCCGACTTCGCTCCACGAGCGCAGCACAAGCGAAGCAACTGGTCATTTTGAAAAATCCACCCAAACCTCCCAGCAACAGTCTTCCTCCCAGCAGCTACAGCCGGATGCCCCCCCCGGTTCCAAGCCAACCTCCACCCCCAACACCAACACCAACCCCAAAACCAACAACGTCATCGTCCCAATATGGGAAGACAGCAAAAGCCCCGCCCGCAAACCACCCGCAAACCCCTTCCAGACCGACGAACCCGTCGAACTCCCAGATACCTCTCCGCGACGACCCCCCGAGCGCACCAAGAGCCGCGCCAGCGCCAGCGCCAGCCAGCAGCGCAAGCCGCGCCGGCCCTCCTCACGGCAGGACTTTACGACGCCGACGAAGAAAGCCATCGGGTTGGGCATTGGGGCGGCTACGCCTGGGAGTTTGTATGACGGGGATGGGTTTCTGAAGGAGTGATTGGCGGATTGGGTTTGGTTGGTGTTTGATGGTTTTGGAGTTTGGTTTGGGTTGGTTGTTGGGGGAGTATGGGATGGCGTTAGTGGTGGGTTTGGTTTTATCTATCTAGCTGTGCCTTTTTCTTCCTTTCACTTTGTTTCCTTTCGGGTTGGGTGTGTTCTTCGTTGGTTATGTGTGTCTTTTGAATGTGTTCTTCGGGTGTTATTGTTGCGGGAATGTCCAGTTTCGATATCCACTTGCGCTGTGCAACGGATGGTTATCAATATATTTTATACCATCTTCGAGCGTGGTTCTGTCTTTTGTTAGCTTTACTATCCTATACCAGGTGAAGTATAATGTTGCAAGATACTCTCTTCCACGTATTGACATGATTCAATATCATTCAATTACCCATTAGGATAGATATATCAATCATCTCTTATACTCATACCATAACACACACACACCTAACATCCATATAGAAAACCAAAAAATCAAATACCTAATCCGTCCTCCTCCACTTCGTCTCCTCCCCACCCTCACCCTCCCCGCCCTCCCCACCAACACCCCGCATATCCTCATCCTCGCCGTCCCCCCTCTGCCTCACGGACCCGGCCCCAGGCCCCAAAGGCAAAGAAGGCTCCTCACCCCCCGCAATCCAATTCCCCTCCTCATCAAAAAACTCATGCATGTTCTCCGCCGTAATCCACCCAGAGCTCCCGTCCATCGGAGGCGGCAGGCCGCCCTGCGCGTTGCCCGCCGAGACGAGCCCCGTGGATAGCAAGCCTTCGTTGTCGTATTCGTCGTCTTCGTCATCTTCGTCGCCTGGTTCGACCGGGTCCGGGTGCAGGTTCGAGCAGGCGGATACGGCGGCGTAGAGTTTCTGGATGGGGGTTTCGGGCTCGGGTTCTGCGTCTTCGGCGGTGGTGGGCGTTTCTTCCGTGGTGGATGTGGTGGGTGTCGTGGATGGAACGACTGTCATGGTGATGCACTCTTCTTCGTCGTCGACGGCTTGCTGCGAGGGAGGCATCGCGATCTGCATGTACAAGCCTTGGACTTCGGAGTCGGAGTCTGTGGGCAGGCGCAGGCGCTGGATGGCGTGCAGCGAGATGGACGGGTAGGGGATGGCGACGCCGGCGGAGATGGCGGGGGTGGGGTTGTAGAGGAGGAATTTGCTGCGGCATTGTTAGTTTTGAATGATTGCTTATTATGGGTTAAGGTGAAGGAGGATCTCACTCAGATGTAACCCACACGTCTACCCCCTCAATCACCAGCTGGTTTTCTCCCTCGGGTGCGGATCCATTCACTCCTGCTGCGGCCTGACCGCGAAGAGAAGCCAGTGCGGGAGAAGCTGCCAGGTCGGAGTCTTGGATGACGAGCTTGCATGCTTTGCTGTGGTAGTGGAGGACTGGCGGGCCGGAATGGAAGGAGGAGGGAGTGCGCGCTTGGTGATCGGCGAGGAGGACGAAGGAGGAGGTTTCGGGGGGTGTATGGAGGGATTCCATTTTCTTTTCTTTCTTTTTTTCTTTTTTTTTTTTCTTCTTCTTCGTTGTCTTTGGCTTGAATAGAGATGACAGTGTAATAGTCGAGTTGTTTTGGTGGTGAGGTTGTGTTGAAGATGGCGGTTGGGTTTTGCGGAACTTTTGGAGCTGCGGCGGAGCTGGGTTGGAGCTCGGGCCGTGGGCTCGTTTATGGTTCGTCTCGTTTATGGTTTCATTTGTTTGAGTGGTGCTATTCTCCGTACTATAATGTGTCTTGTGTAGATATTTTGACTAGTATGATTATGATTGAATTAATCTGAAGATTGGTATTTTCATATCCTTGAGTTTCTATGTTGACTATTCTGTGGACCCCGCGACCCCGCTACCGCTGGGAATTATGCGCAGCTGGGCGATTGATGTGCCGACGTTCGTAACATGCCCCATTTACCAAATGAGACTGTGGAAGAAGAGACTCGTGATACCACAGGGCTGTTTTGAACATAGTCGAGCTTCGAGCAACAGGGGTACGGATAGTACTATTCGACCCCGCAGGACGTGCTTTCGACGCGCCACGCTCAGTGCGCGAAGTAGTAAGAGGCGCGATGGTCGAGGCAAGCAGCCCCCGATGTCGAATGATAGGCTTTCCAAAAGGGACAGAGTCCAGCCTTGCACGTGCAGCTACGCAGCGAACGTGGAGACTGCACCGTAGCGATAGTGATCCGCCAACAGACGGGTTTTGCAGACGGCATCCAGTCTGCGAAGAGAATTCCACCCATTTCCCGTAAGAAGATATGCTATTATCGGACAGTGGTACTGTCCTCCAGACAGAAATCATCCACCACCCGATTTCAAGCCCAAACCTCCAAACGCGCGATCCAGCTCCTCCCCCTCATCACGTGGCTTCATTGACGGCAAACGCGAGGCCCCCGAGTCAGCCACGTCGCTACTATCGAGCAAACTGGGTTGGTCGGGATGCGATTGCGACGAGGCTCCGGTGGGCGCATTGGTCGGTCGAAGCAGCTTCTCCTCACGGTCGAGCCAGCCAGGCGCCAGACGACGCTTCTCCGCCAAATCCCGCTGGGTAATCGACTCTTCCCAAGCGCGGATGGCCTGGTCGGCGTCGGAGCGCATCTTGTCCAGGTGCTGCTTGAGGGATTGACATGAGGCTAGGATCTCCTCGGGAGACGCCGCGTGCTCGCCGCTAGTGGAGATGACGTAGCGAGGTTTGGCCTCTGGGTTGTTGGGATCTACCGTGACGGAGGGGGGTAGGGTGGAGGGCACAGATTTGTAAGTGTAGGGGAGGGTGACGGAGGTGGGGAGATTGATGAACGGGGAGACGGTCAAGGGGACCTGGGCGAGGAGGGGATGAGGACCTGGTGTTGTTAGTATGAGGGAGAAACATTTTGAAGGGTTGATACGTACGGTAGGATTCATACATGGTGTCACTATTGACTATTTTTGACTATTGTGTTGACTGTAGAGAGAGAGAGTGAGAGAGAAGAGTAGAGAATGAGATAAGGAAGAGAGAGAGAGAGAGATGCCTGAGGAGATCCCGCGGCTTCTCCAGATTCTGGTAATCTGATTACCGTATTTTATAGTTTTTAATGATATAATTATCAATCATCATAACATTGTTCTTTATATTGAATGATTATAACTAATTAGATTCTGCTAGACAAGGAATTCTCTATATAAAATATGTCTATAATCATATACATCTCATACAGATGATATGTCAATATTTATCGAGTTATAATCAATGGTTCATGGTTCATTCAGCTCTTCAGCTGATCGACCAACGAACCACCAAGTAACTTTCGTATCAGCCAACTCTCTCTCCTCTTCTCATCCTCTCTTCTTCTTCCTCTTCTTCTTCTCTTCTTTCTTCCTCTCTTCTTCTCTCTCCTCATTCTCCCTCTCTTCCATATCTTCCCTGACTTTCGGTGGATCTGTTCGATCGATCTCGTCGTGATCGTACCTGTCCTCCATCGCCTCATCCCATTTCCCTTCCAACTCCTTCTCCCCCCTCCTTTTTCTTTTTCCAGTGGAACCCCTCCTATATTTCTGGTATAGATTCATCGGATCCCCTCTTCCACTGTGACTTCTTCCCCTCCTCCACCTTCAGCCTTACCTCTCGACTCAGTATTCCGGTCACCTTGTTACTTATCAAGTACACTAAACTCAAAAGTCCCGCCGCGCTTAACCCCACCACCAAACAAACCAACTCGACTGGTCTTTGCGCAATTCCATTCTTGCCTCTTCCCCTTTTCGTCTCTTCCTTTGCCGATTCCATCAATAGGTGGATTGGTCCATTTTTGCCTCCTTTTTCTCTTTTCCTCCTCAAACTTCATCGGTCTTCCTTTCCCCCCCGCTCTACCCCCCATTCCCCCTCAGTTCGTTGCCCAAGATGGATCGATCAATCGTGCGAGCGGTGACGGAGAAACCCCCGGTCCCGGAGATCGACTTCACCTTACATACCATGGAAGATGGCACCCAGGTGTCCACCACCGAACGAGTCGTGAAAGGTATAGCTCAGTCCAACCCAGATCCGTGATGGGATGTGTTTTTGTTTTTCCCCATCGTGGCTGACCCCCCAGCAGAAGTGCAAGCGCCCGCACTCAACACCCCGCCCGACGATTTATTTTGGTCGCCTGACGACCCGTCCAAACCGAACCTCCAGTTTCTCAAGCAGCATTTTTATCGCGAAGGCCGTCTGACCGAGGACCAGGCGCTATGGATCATACAGGCCGGTTCGCAGTTGCTGCGGTCCGAACCCAATCTGCTCGAGATGGATGCCCCCATCACCGTCTGCGGTGACGTCCACGGCCAATACTATGATTTGATGAAGCTCTTCGAGGTCGGCGGCGATCCCTCCGAGACCAGATATTTGTTCCTGGGCGACTACGTAGACAGAGGGTATTTTAGCATTGAGGTCCGTTTGACCCCGGAGGATTGGTTTGTTCGCGATCGCTAACCGTCCCGTTTCCAGTGCGTCCTCTATCTCTGGTCCTTGAAGATCTGGTATCCCAATACGCTGTGGCTTCTGCGCGGGAATCACGAGTGTCGCCACTTGACCGACTACTTTACCTTCAAACTCGAGTGCAAGCACAAGTACAGCGAGCGCGTCTACGAGGCGTGTATTGAATCGTTCTGCTCGCTGCCTCTCGCCGCCGTCATGAACAAGCAGTTTCTCTGCATCCACGGCGGTCTCAGCCCGGAGATGCACACCTTGGAGGATATCAAGGCGGTATGTTTTGATCGTTTTCTTGATTGATCGTTTCTGGACGTGCTGACGCCCCCCAGATTGATCGGTTCCGCGAGCCCCCCACCCACGGTCTCATGTGCGACATCTTATGGGCCGATCCGCTGGAGGAGTTTGGCCAAGAAAAGACCGGCGACTATTTCATCCACAACAGCGTTCGCGGATGCTCATACTTTTTCTCCTACCCGGCTGCCTGCGCGTTCCTGGAGAAGAACAACCTGCTCTCTATCATCCGAGCCCACGAAGCGCAGGATGCCGGCTACCGCATGTACCGCAAGACCCGGACGACCGGTTTCCCCAGCGTCATGACGATCTTCAGCGCCCCCAACTACCTGGACGTGTACAACAACAAGGCCGCCGTCCTCAAATACGAAAACAACGTGATGAACATCCGCCAGTTCAACTGCACGCCGCATCCGTACTGGCTGCCCAACTTCATGGACGTCTTCACGTGGTCCCTCCCCTTCGTGGGAGAGAAGATCACCGACATGCTCATCGCCATCCTGAACACCTGTTCCAAGGAAGAGCTCGAGGACGAGACCCCGACGTCCGCCACGGAGCCGACCTTCTCCCCGACCATGCCGATGGATGTCGAGAGCAGCGAGTTCAAGCGTCGGGCCATCAAGAACAAGATCCTGGCCATCGGGCGACTGTCCCGCGTCTTCCAGGTGTTGCGCGAGGAATCAGAAAAGGTCACCGAACTCAAGACCGCGGCGGGCGGCCGTCTCCCGGCGGGTACTCTGATGCTGGGCGCCGAAGGGATCAAGCAGGCCATCAACAACTTCGAGGATGCGCGCCAGGTGGACTTGCAGAATGAGCGTCTGCCTCCGACCCAGGAGGAGGTCATCCGGAAAAGCGAAGAGGACCGACGGGTGGCCCTGGAGCGTGCTCACCACGAAGCGGATAACGACACGGGGTTGGCGACGGTGGCGCGACGGATCAGCATGTGAGTTCCAATCGTGCCTTAACTTCTTCCAAGGAAAAAAAGGTCTAACGCACACCAGGTCGGGGGGTTCGGGTAAAAATCGACGACAGCGGGACGTCAACGAATCGTGAGCATTGACCACGCACTGCATTTGTTGGATCGAGCGTTCCACGCAGGCATCTTAATATCATGGAGAATTGGCTCCATACTTGTATAGACGGGTGTAGAGAGGGGGTTCATTCGCCACGGGACCCCGACTTGGGTCCTTAACCTTGTTGTAAAAGGACGAGCGACTCCTGTATGTACTTAGTGGCGATGCAACGGGGGACTCCCGTATTCCTGCACGGAGCCCAAGGCGTCTGTGACGTCTTGCGTATGAGATGATGAATCGATAAATTATGACTTGCCAGCGTTGAGCATGAATTACACTTCCAATCGTAGCATATCAATAAATTCTGAGCAGGAGTATAGAACACACAGAACACAAGTAGTTGATTCGAAAATGCTTGCGAGGTTGATGGCTTCATCCACCCGATCAAGTCCGCCAAGACCGGATTCCCCCAAACCTCATCCGCCGCTCAACCAACCTATCACCAAATTACCTTCTTCCTCCTTTCCATCCCCCCTCACCACCCCCCACCTCCATCCCAGCCAATGCCTCCAAGAATACGCGGCTCGCTCTCCAAGAGCCTGTCGCGTGCAGGAGACACCACCCCCGGCACCGACTTCTACTGCCCATCGTGCGCCATCCACCGACGCAGCCCACCCACACGCCGCAGTCTCCGCACCCCCCAAGGGGCAACCGCCCGTCTCGCATCCACCTGGACCCCGCCGTCGCCAGCCGCTACTCCTCGCCCGGTAACCGCATCCTCTGTCGTTCACGGAGCGAGACATGTCCCGCCGCGCCTGCGCGACCTGTACGCCGGGCTGAGCAAACTCAATGACGTTGCGCCGGAGCAGGTCAATGTTAGTCGGCTGCAGCTTGCCCTTCGGGGGCTGGAGACGGATCATCCGTTGATTAGAGTCGCTGGTGGGGATTGCCCTTGAGTTGTTGAAAATGTGTGTATGTGTGTGGGCTGACATTGGGATAGTTTTGGGGTTGAATGATGCTGTGGCTGCGCGCAGACTTGTTCGTTTGCTGTTGGCGGATCCGTTGGGCTCGCGGGAGGGATGGGAGGATGTTTTGGATGCTTTGGATGGTGATGTGACGCAGGGCTTGCTGATTCGGTGAGTGGTAGTTAATCTACGGATATATGCAATCAAGGGAGAAGGAAGGAAAGAAAAGAAAAGGGAAGAAAAGATCGCTAACATGGGTGTGCTTTGACTAGCTATGGCGACACTTTCGAGTCGATCCCGAACAACCTCCTCCCGACAATTACGGTGCCCTCGCCCATTTTGAAAAGAGGCAATCTCGAGATCCTGGTGTCGACCGTGGGCGCCGAGACGAAATCGTCCCAATCCCAATTCAGCGCAGAAACCTTCCTCGTTCCGACCGTGACGATCCAGACGTCGCACTCAGGCCAACAAAACCTCGTCCGGTACCCGGTCCACCGGACCATCGTGTGCGGCAGCGGGATGGACGGGTTGCTCGCGTACAGCGGACTGCTCGCACGCTCGGACCTGCAAAGCGAGGCCGAGTCGGTCTACGGGGCCATCGAGCTGCCGATCAACGCTTCGCAGAAACACAGCGACCGCGTCGCCTTCGTAGACGTCGACCAGGCGAGCGATGCCCTGGCCAAGTTCCGCGAATCCGTGCAGAACGCGACCCTGTACGAGCGCGGGTGGAACAACAGCGGCGTGCAGCCCGTCGTGGACTGGGTGTCCGCGCTGCGGACGCAGACCGGCCACCTTGACCCCTCGCTGAGAACCTTGATCGCGGCTCTGCTCGACGCCGCCGAAGCCGGCGTAGCCGCTAAGGAGCAGCGGAACGCAGAGGAGCTAGCGGCGGAATCGGTCCCCGACGCGGTCCGCGCGAGCATGGGCCGCGAGCTCGCGGCGTGGGCTGAACGGGGCCACTCGGAGCTGCGCAGCGCTCTGGAAGAGGGCTTCGCGAGCAAGCGGTGGAGGGGACTCGCGTGGTGGAAGCTCTTCTGGCGGGTTGACGACGTTGGGATGATCACGTCGGAGATCCTGGAGAGGAAGTACCTGCGTCGAGCGGAGAAGGAGGTGATCTGGACGGCGGGTAAATTCCAGCAGGCTGGTCTCGACAACCTGCCGGAGATGCCGCAGCCAGCCGCTGGAGAACAGACACGGACTGCATCTGACGCCGCGACGACAGATCCTCCTCCGACAACCGCCCCAGGAAGCAGTCCCTGGCCCACGCAGATCACCCGCAGTCGCACGCGCCTCCTAGAGACGACGGTACCGTCTCTGCAAGCGCTCGCCCAGCGCCTCGTCCTCTTCAGCATGTCGACCACCACACTGGCATCGGCACTCTCGGGCCTCGCCTACCTGTCCATCCCAACAGCCTCCCTATACGAGAGCGGCAGCATAGCGGCCGTGGGTCTGGCGTACTGTCTCCGCCGACAGCAAAAGCAGTGGGGGGCAGCACGAGAGTTCTGGGAAGACGAAGTGCGCGAGGAGGGCCGCACGGCGCTTCTTGCCACGGAAGAGCACCTGGGTACAGTGGTGCGCGAGGGGGGACGTCGCGAGGGGGAGGTCACTGAGCGAGAGGCGCGCGAGACGCTGGCGCGGACGAGAAAGGCCTTGGAGGAGGTGCGGTGACTGTTTTAGTTTTCTGCTATTAGACTTGTATAACAATACTTACCTGACTGGATCATTATAACCCCTCCTATCTATATCATCTATATCCTACTGTAGTATATTGCCCTTTCTCATAACCCATGCAAATACATATGTACAAACACACAATAATCATACAATATTAAAGATCAAGAAATCTCAACACTCCCCCCCGGCACCCCCGCCCAACTCCTCAAGATCCTCGCAAAAAATCTCATAACGGGAACCATCTCGTCCCTACAGCGGGGCATCCCATCCCCCCTCCTTGCATACCGATGCACCTCCACAAACTCAAACTCCGCCTGCGTCCTCCTGACCGCCCCATCCGTCACGACAGGCGAATCGCGCCCCGCAACGAGTAACACCGGCGTGCGGTTCTTGCCTCCCTGTTTTTGTCCGGCACTTGATAGGGGGAAGGGTGCGCCTATTGAGATTATTCCGCCGAGACAGGTGGATCCACTACCTTTACGACTTCCACTGCCACTAGTTCCACCACCGGTGGTGGTAGATGAGGGGGTATGTACATCCAATTCTAACTCCCTAGCAGCAAGCAAAGCCAGCATCCCGCCCTGACCAATCCCGAAGAGGGAGATCTCCCGCGGCGCATACCCGCACTTCGCGATGAGGGTGTCGCGGATGATGGTGTCGTTGATGAGCCGCTTGCTGCGCGCGAACCCGGCGTCCATGTCTAGTGCGCCGCTCGACGAGTCGAAGGAGATGTCGTCGCCCCAGTGGTAGCCTGGGAGGTCGAGAGGGAGGTGGGTGGGGGCTTGGAGGGTGAGGATTGTTGTTTCGGGGAGGTGGAGGGCTTGGGCGAGAGAGGTTAGTGCGGGGAGGGTGTCGCCTAGGCCGTGGAGGAGGATGAGGATGTTTGTTGGGTGTCTTGCGTTTGCGTTTGCGTTTGCGCTTGGTGTGGTTGAGGTGGGTGGTGGATGGGTGAGGGTTAGGGTCAGGTTTGAGGGGAAGTCGGTGGGGGTTGGGGGGCGGGTGGGTGGCATTTTCTGGGTGGTTGCTTTTTGATATGTAGCTGTATATTTGTGTAGGGGAGGTAGCGTAGAGAGTAGAGGAGGTGTGGTGCACGATCAAGCTGGTTCGAATGAGTTGTGGTGAAATGAAGAAAAGATTCCATACCCGTGTTTTGATATGACGTCAGGGTTTCCTATCTTAGCCTCTATACTTTACCGTATCTACTCAAGATCTGATATATCTCACATATGACACCTCTAATCTATTTCCAGCTACCGCAACAACAAGCACAAGCATCTGCGTGAAAACTCGCCGTATATAGTCTAGTCTCGTGTATGCACTGCAGTCCAGCACCGTCAATGTGACATACTACCTCGCTAAAGCGGACTCGGCATGTTGATCGGTGAGTGAGCTTGGGATTAGATCTAGAGCGCTTGATGACTTGCTTTTGCGGTGCTTTCTTAGGTTACATAGCTTGCTTCGTAGCGAGGCCATGGCTATTCGGATGGTCGGGATCGATATGCAGATGGAACTGTACAACGGCGACGGATACAAGGACAAACATGCAGTCTCGATGCTGAACGACTCTGGTCGATGAGTCTGTCTTGACTAATTCCCGACTCAGTATCAATGTCCCGATCTAAAGTAGGTGGTCCTATCTTTAACTCAGTAGGTAATATGCAGCAAGCTATGACATTCATGACCTATCTGATGTAAGGGCGTCAGATAAGGCCGCGCCAGCAAGCCGGGGCCACACCGGGTTACTACCGAAATGGGAGCCGCATTGCTATATCACTTTATCTCACTGTCCTCCCCAGGTACTGTGCATTTACTTGACAACCTGCGATGGGGATTCTACCACCGCTTCGACCCCGAAGATCGACCGTAGGGCGAGGACAAGCCTTGGAAGGGGAAGCTTGGCCGGGTTTCGACTTGTCGGGTCCACCCCTAGGTAAATGATACTGAGACAGACTCAGTAGACGATTGACATGCCATGTTAAGTTTTGTAAATGTGATTATCTCATCGCTGTGCCCATCCGTACCGGTACGACGCACAGTCTCCCCATCCGCGGTGTGGCGCCTGTATGGCGCCCTCTGCTGGGGTCAAGGTAAGGGGGTCGGTCAAAGCCAAATGTTAATTTCACAGCGGTTTTGCCTCGTCGTCGTTTCGAGGATCTTGCCGGCTTGGCAGGTTGTTTGAGTAACGGTGAATGCAATAGAATGCCACGATTGAGTCTACCGGTGGGTGGCCGTTGAATGAAGACCACGACCGAGGGCTATTCCAGCCGTGTGAGCAGCGGAGATGGCCGCATGGTGCAGTTGGAATTTAGAGTAGAGATTGAACAGTTTCAAATTGGAAACTGGACTGAGACTGAGACTGAGACGAAATCTCTGAGATAAGAAAATAAGGCGCCCTGTCTGCCCCAGTCATGATCACCCACTCGATTATCCACTACGCATGTTCCATATATCGTTTCATAATCACATATTTGACTTGAGGCCGGGATAAGACGAGTTGTCTTCCCGTATCGACCCCGCTTACCAACTCCAACAATCTTGAGGATGTAGAATTCAATCCCTGACACATCCAACAGGAGAGTTTGACGATGCTCACCAGATGTATGACGAGACACACTCGAGCAAGCTCTCTCACCACTCAACCGGTGAGGCCTCAATCGGAGGTATGAAGCCCTTCGAGGACTGAGCCCTCCAAGGACAAGCGCAAGGAGTACATACATGCGTAAAACAATGTCCACCCGGGCCCACCCCCATCCCCATCCCCCTTCGTTCCTTTTTTTTAGGGTTACATGACCGAGTCACGTTGGCCACGTTGTCGTGCAGGCAAGCCAGTCAGCCACGCCGTCGCCAAGGACGCTCCTGTCGGACTCTTCGGTAGGATTGAAAAGCTGGCCAAGACAAAAAGGGATGGGGGAGGTCGCGCAACACCACGCCAAGAAGAATGTCTACGACATGTATGACGAGAATTATGCGAACCACCTCTCCACGGCTGACCAGTACCATCCTCGGCGCTCCAATCCTCGCGATGGCTGTGCTGCTTGGAAGCGGTGACTTGGTATTTGGGGGGGTGGTTTCATTCACTGTGATTAGCTGGCTCTCTTTGATGTGATGACGACTGTCTGGAATGGAAGAATACGATCTCTTCCCGTTTTCCTTCTCCTCGGACCTCCATTCTATAACTCTCTTCTTCTCCTTTTCCTCGGACCTCCACTCCTGGGAAGTAAGGTTTTTTTGTTGGATTCCTGGGGATAAACAATCTCCACCCCTAGTTGGCAGGTATGTGGATGCTTAATCCAGAAGGAGATAATCGGATCATCCGCTTCTCGACGTCAACCGGAGAGATCCGTTGAACGGGGAGGAACGATGACTGTAGACGACATCTATCGCCACTTTGCGGTTTGATAGAAGCGATCACATGCTCTGGCTGCCTGAGGACGACGGTTTCGGAAAGATATCCGCACTGGACTGAGAACAATTAAATATTCTAAAGATTCACCTGGCTCCAGATCCACTTGACTGGGGCTCCACAGTTCTGTTCAAGATAAAGATAAAAATAAGATGATAGAAAATAAAGTGATAGAAAATAAATTAAATGGATTAAATAAAAACAAAGTAAGCTAAAGTAAAAAATCATCCCAATGCACGTGTGTCCGACAAGACCTATCAGAGGCCCTGTTGGTCTGGATTCCCCTGACATGATTGGTCTGTTGTTCCTGTCCGGTCCTGAGGCACTGAGAACCCTGTTCTTTATCGTCATCGCCGAAAGTTTTTGATAGACCGTCATTTGGCGTGATCCTTTTGGGTCGGAGATTCTTGACGACTTTTCTTCCTTTCTATTTTTCTTTTTTCTTTTTCTTCTCTTATGACACCTCACTTTCCACTTTCTTCTCCCATCCATCCTCCTGATTTTCTCCTATCTTTGCTGTGGGGATCCTGCAGCTCAGGCAAACACCAGTGTCACTACGACCTGTCCTCCCCGAATCAGCCTTACAACGCCATCGCGACAGGGTTACGGGAAAAAATATCCAAATTCGTCGATTCAGCTGAGCCTCAGGTGGATTGATCGGCGCTGGTTTAAATTGGCTCGCAGCTCTTCACGAGTTTTCTGCCAGGGACGATTGTCTTCCCCTTCTGTCATGCCTGCCCACGTCACGCTCCGTCCAGCATGAAATTTGCCAAGTAGGTTACGCAAGCAACATCCGGCTCTCATCGCTTCAGAATATGACTAACTTTACCTCCCCGCGAAAAGGGAATTGGATCAGGAACTCGTTCCGGAATGGCGAGCGAAATATCTGGACTACAAGGTGGGTGTGTGAGGAAAGCCATCGAGGGACCGAACGTGGTCCCCGCGGTCATGGTCGCACATTAATGGTGACATCTGGTACAGACGGGGAAAAAGAAACTCAAAGCCATCGCGCGGGCCCTGCAAAAAGCCAATCGGAGTTCTAGCTACCCTTCCCTGCCCCATGACGCGACACCGTCGCATGGCAACGACCCGACGGCTGCCCGTTCTCACCCTTCGTCAACACCGTATCAAGCCGCAAAAGAATGGGAGGCGACCGATCCGGCATACAACCCGGCGTCGACGCCCGCCCGGAGCAGCGGCCGCGTCTCCACGCCCGGACGGCGAAGCGAGCGCCAACCGTTGCGTATCCCCGGGTCGCGATTCTCGGCCATCCCAGGAACGTATGGTAGCATCCTGGCAACGCCACCCCAGCATGTCCCATCGTCGGATGTAGCTTCGTTCGAGCTCCCGGACCCCGCTATCGACCCGGCCGTCGATTCCCACGACCACCAAGTTTCTCCCAAAGGCCACGCCCCCCACCACGCGTCTCCGAGGATTCCCTCGCCCTCCGTGTCGCGACACGACAGCACCAGGACCGTCCCGGCGGAGACATATAGGCCAAGTCCTTCCCTCCGACGCACTGCCACGAACCCAACGGAGAAAGGGAACCCGGGCCAGTCGGCCACGAGAGCATCCCAACTTTTGAAGCGGGTCTTCACCCATCCGGACGGGGACTCACCGGAAAAGCGGGCACAAGCAGGCGGTTCGATGTCGGAGTATGAGCGACGGCAAGATGAGTTTATGGCCTTTCTGGATGGTGAACTCGGCAAGATCGAGTCGTTCTACCAGCTCAAAGAAGAAGAATCTACGGCGCGTCTGGCCGTCCTTCGGAAGCAACTGCATATCATGCGGGACCAGCGCATCCAGGAGGTCCTGGGCACGGCCCAGGCTCGACCGCAAGGCGACGACAAACCCCAGCCGACGGGGCTCGGTCACTTGGGCGGTCAGCGTTTCAAGGATGCCTTTACGGGACGTCGGATCGGGAAGAACTCCAAGGCGCTCGCGGGGCTGGCTACCCCGGCGGCCTTCCCGCCCCGAGACGCCGAGGGCGTCATGAACCGCAGCGACTTCAACCGCCGAGCGCCAGTAGAATCGCCCAACACCGAGGTGTCCTACCGCTCGGCCAAACGCAAGCTGAAACACGCTTTGCAAGAATATTACCGGGGCGTGGAATTGCTCAAGGGCTATGCCTACCTCAATCGGACGGCCTTCCGGAAGATCAATAAAAAGTACGACAAGGTCGTCGACGCTCGCCCCACCATGCGCTACATGTCCGACAAGGTCAACAAGGCCTGGTTCGTGCAGAGTGAAGTGACGGAGAACCTCCTGACGGCCACGGAGGACCTCTATGCCCGCTACTTTGAACGCGGGAACCGAAAGATTGCCGCCTCCAAGCTGCGTCGCACGGTCAAGAAGACGTCTGACTTCTCGCCCAATACCTTCCGCTCCGGTCTTCTCCTGATGGCCGGCGTGCTGTTTGGAATCCAAGGTTTGATCTATGCCGGCCAGCACCTCAACCATTCGGATGCTACCATCAAAATGCATACCAGTTATCTCCTCCAGATCTATGGTGGTTATTTTCTTATCGTCTTCCATTTCTTGTTGTTCTGTCTAGACTGTATGGTCTGGACGAAATCCAAAATCAACTACGTCTTTATCTTCGAATATGACGCGCGATATGCCCTGGATTGGCGGCAATTGACCGAAGTATGATCCACTGCGAACCCTTTTCCCCGATGGTTTCTGACTCGTGCTAGCTCCCATCATTTTTTATGTTTCTCTTGGGCCTCATTATGTGGCTCAATTTTCTTTCACACAACGACTGTTATATATACTGGCCGGTAATTTTGGTGGGACTGACAGTATGCATTCTTTTTTTGCCCGCTCGTGTGCTGTATCACCGAAGTCGAAAGTGGTGGGCCTACTCCAACGTACGTGCTATGATCTCCGTGTATACGGCCGATGCTGACCAAACCCAGTGGCGTCTTCTTCTCGCCGGATTCTATCCCGTGGAGTTTCGGGATTTCTTCCTCGGGGACATGTACTGTTCCCAGACCTATTCTATGGGTGTGAGTAAATCCGACCAGGTTGTGACGACCGTTGGCTGACCATGAGCAGAATATTGAGCTTTTCTTCTGTCTCTACGCACACCACTGGACGAATTCCCTGCAGTGCAATTCGTCCCAGTCCCGGCTCCTGGGATTTTTTACGACCATCCCATCCATCCTGAGAGCCCTGCAGTGCCTGCGTCGATATGCCGACACGAGGAATATCTTCCCGCACCTACTCAATTTTGGAAAGTACATGTTTGGTGTCCTCTACTACGCGACCCTGAGCATGTATCGCATCGACCGAGTATCCCGCTTCGAGGCCCCGTTCATCACATTCGCCCTGCTCAACGCGGTGTATGTCTCCGTTTGGGACCTCGCTATGGATTGGAGTTTGGGAAACCCGTACGCCAAGCACCCCCTTCTGCGCGAGGCGCTCGCATTCCGGAGGGTGTGGGTCTACTATGCAGCCATGGCCCTTGATGTCGTTGTCCGGTTCAACTGGATATTCTACGCCATATTTGCGCACGACGTTCAGCATTCCGCGGTCCTCAGTTTCGTCGTGTCGTTCTCCGAAGTCTGCCGCAGGGGCATCTGGACGATCTTCCGGGTGGAGAATGAGCACTGCTCCAACGTCCTTCTGTTCCGTGCGTCGCGCGACATACCCCTACCGTATAAAATTCCGTCCGCGCACGCTCCGCCGCACTTCCTCTCGGGGGATATGCAGCTGGAGGAGCAACCCCCCGCGGTGGTTGTCTCTCCTCCTGATCCGGAGCAGGGCACCCCGCCCACCCCCGGTGCCTCGATGCGCGCGCGCAACATCTCCCGCGTGGGCAGCCTGATCACCTACGCGCACACGCAGGATTTCCAGCGGAGAAAGCCGGCCAGCGCCGCGTCCCCGGCCGTTGCGGCTGGGGTTGAAGCGGCGGAGACGCCCGACGATACGAGTGACGAGGATGACGTCTCAGTTGTATCGGGAGCATACATAGATGGTGACCGTGCGTTTGCGGAAGAGCTCCCTTTTCGAGATGCGGAGGTGGGGTGATGGACGATGGATGGATACTTGATGATCCATCGTAGCAGTATCTTCTCAGTACATAGTAGCAGTTACTAATCATTTAGACACTATTTAGATTTTAGACATGACACATGACCAGGTTCAGAGAATTGATCAATGGGTCTAATTATAATGGATGAATTGTTCCAGCATCCCTACCGTAGAAATAATTCTAGGGTAATCCGCCTCACAAGGTTGACAAGACATAAAAGTCAGCCTCAAGGCCAAGAATTATCACGTGACCTTATCCGACGTCACCTGCCCCAGGCGCCTCCCTCTCTGCTTATCACCCCCCGTCTCATCAACCGATCAATCAACCCTTCATGCATCTCCTCCATCTCGAGAACCTCTCGGATTAACGACGATCACCTCCAACACGTAGCACCATGGCTGCGAACACTAGATACGAGGCAGCCCCTCAGCGGGACTCCTTTGAGGACGATCACTACACTCAGCCGCCGCCGTCTTATCAGGCAACCGACATTGGCCATGAGCCGGCCCCGCGTAGCGAGGATGATAACCTTCCGGATGATTTCAAGGTTGGTCTTTTCCTGTACATGATTTATAGATGTGTAGGGTGATGGGAAGGCTGACTTGAATTCTAGTTCGGCGGGATGGTTGCGGAGGGCACCCTGCCCGTCCGTATGCAGTTCGTGCGGAAGGTTTATGCGATTCTGTATGTCGACCCTCAATCCTGCTTTCCTAGCCTTAGCCTTGGGGCCGGGCAAAGAAGATGAAGTAAAGAAAAAAAAAAAAGGAAAGAAACTCACAACAAACAGAACAATGCAGCTTCTCCTCACAACCTTCATGAGCTCCATCTCATTCTTCAGCGACACCTACCGCACCTGGATCCAGTCCAACTTCTGGCTCATGATCCTCTCCGTCTTCGGCGCCCTCGGCATGATGCTCGTCACCTACTGGAAGCGCAAAAGCTACCCGGCGAACCTGCTCTTCCTCTCCGGCTTCACCATCCTCGAAGCCTACTCCATCAGCGTGGCGGTCTCCTTCTACGACGCGCGCATCGTCGTGCAGGCGCTCGTCCTCACGCTGGGCATGTTCGTCGCGCTGACGCTCTTCGCCTGCCAGACGCGCTACGACTTCACCAACTGGATGCCCTATCTGTTCGGCGCGCTGTGGTTCGCGATCCTGTTCGGATTCGTGGCCATGTTCTTCCCGGCTAGTGGAACCGTGCAGCTGGTTTATAGCGGGCTGATTGCGATTATCTTCTGCGGTTATATCCTTGTTGATACGCAGTTGATCATGCGCCACTATCATGTTGAGGAGGAGATCGCCGCTTCGATTGCGCTTTACCTTGATATTCTCAATTTGTTCTTGGCTATTCTGAGGATTCTGAATAACCAGAGCAATAACTAGGTTGTTTTAACACGACTGCCAGAACCGGAACCAGAACCAGCCTGAAATTTTACCCCATCATCCCCTGATTGCGATTGATTGCTTATCCTATTGGATCTGTATGAGTTTGTTTTTATCGATTTGCTCACTCTATCAACTGAAAAACTAATCCCTCTCTCCTCTGTTCACTGACCGTTTTTTCCCCAAGCACTATTTATGTACCCTTTCCAATTCCACTCCATTCCATAGGAGAAATACACTCCGTATCTTGAATATTTAGCTATATATTCCTGCAAGTTCAATACTACATAATATGTAACCAGCAGCCACCGAAAACAAAACAATGTATCACTTACATTGTTTTAGGTAATAAGCACGCTAGACGATTTCTGATTAGTCAGTCCGTCATAATCCCAAACCTAGAACAAGCACAGCGTAATTCTACACAAATCAAACAGGAGATATAATTCAAACGTAAACGTAAAAAATATGTTATGACATTGCTTGGCTGCTGATCTCAATAAACCAAAAGGAAAAAAAAAAAAAAAAAAGACAAACGAATCGAACCGGACCCTCTCATTTAAACGCCTTCTGTACGCAACGCAATGGTATAGTGGGTACTGTACTGGAATTTATATAATGTAACGTAACCTGAATCCGAATAGCCCAATGCGTTTTGCCCTGAATTGATAAATCGTCGATAAATTGTTAAAACAGAGAGGGTAAAAGGAATAAAAAATAAAAATAAAAAACGAGGAAAGTAGGGAGAGAGGGGAGGTAAGGGCCAAGGATTGAGTCGTCATCTCCAAGGCGCCCCAAGGCGCTAAGCTCAAGACGTGCTATTCTCGATCTGGCTCTGGCTCTGATAATAATTCGTTGAACATATTGTAGGTGAAGGATATCGTCAAGAGTCTAAGTTTAAACCTCTAATGTGACGCGATAAAGAGCGAGTTCGTAACCAGACACACGACCATGACGACGACCCCGTATACCACGAGCGCTAGACTCAGCTTCCGCAGTAATCCCCGGCGCCAGTGGCGGGAGTTGCGGCCGAAGAAACCGCCGTCGGTGAGTGGGACCTGGGCGCTCTGGAAGTCGTCGTCACTGAGGTCGTCGTCGGAGACCATGGTCTCTGCCGCTTCGTCGTCTTCTTTCATCAGACGCTGGTGGTGGAGGGAGTCGGGGGACGAGATCTTGTAGTAGAACAGCCCTGGAAGAATGAAACTGATGCTCGTGCTTCCCGTGCTGCCAACGTAGGCAAGCACCGCTTCCAACGATGAAACGGTCATGGCGACAATGTAGCTGAGGATAAGGATGGAGGTGGTGATCACAGAAAACCGCAGGTCGCTCATCGGCTCGGTTGTTCGGTTGCTCTTGGACCCCAGGAGCGGGTGTCGGTTGGTGGAGTTGTCGTTGCTATTCGTAGACTTTGGTCGCCAGCGCGAGACGGCGTCGACGGAGGCTCGACACGGGTGGCACTGCAGCGGATAGGAGAACATGACGAGAATGACAATGGCCGCACGTCCGATCGTGGCCCATACGCCCGGCGGATACATCCCCACGATGTTGCCGCCAACGTTATTGCCAAACGTGAGGTAACCGGTGATCGCGACCAGGATGTACGTCGCAGCAGAACTTCCGATGCTGGTGAGAACCACGCCGGTCGTCCTGAAATGGCTATTATTTTCGATTTCGTTCAAGATCGAGAACATCTGCCCAGAGTGTTAGAAGAATCAACTGACAACCGAAGACCGGACAACGTACATTCTGATGGCATGTGAATGCAAAAACAATGACCGGGAGACTGCTCAACATGGGAACCGGGCCAGCCCAGTGAATCACACGAATCGGGCCTCGACCGGCCACCGGATCTCCCGCCACGAAGTTATAAACCACCAACACTACCAGGTATGCCATCGAAACCAAAGCCGCAATGCTCGTGTACTTGAGGGAGTCCAAGCGCCGGAGATACGAGAGAGGGATGACAACCAGCCTGCCACACACTATCAGTATACCCGACAATTAATCTGCAGTCTCCAAGCACGTACATAAAGGCGGTTACCCAGAAATGCCGGTCCAACAAGAAATCATACTCCGGTTCCCCTCCAATAAATCCTTGAACCACACCGGGCATCAAGTCTCCGATGATGATGAGGTAGCTGACGCCAACACCAAAGCACTTGATGGCAATCGCAGCGTCGAATATGACAGCCGCATTCGGATACGTGATCTGCGAGAGGGCGAAGAACGAGGCGGTCCCTCGCTCCAGGTACTGCGCGCATCGTGACTGGAGATATAGACCGAACCCTGCTGTCGTCGCCGACCACAAAACCACCAGAACGCCGAGGACAATTCCCATATGCGACATGGCAAGGGGCATGGCAAGGACACCGGCGCCAATGACTGGGATCCAGTTAGGCGACCATCTACCAACTCAACCATCGATCAAATACTTACTCGTGTTGACTAAATTGATCACACAGCTGAGAAAGCTGGCCTGGCCGTGAAACCCGGCATCTCGTTTCCCTCGTACTCCATTTCTAGAGACCACGGTTACCTCCGTCAGCCACCACTCGATCAGAAGAGGGGGTTTCCTATCCACGACGCATATATTACCTTCGTGAAGCATGTCGCGAGGCGCCGACCGAACCCACGCCGACAGTCGTTTCGTCGTCCAACATGATTGAAATGTGCGGAGTAACAGACGCCGATAAGGGTGTTTAACCACGAAGGCAGAAAAGTTGGGCTACCTTATCATCGAGAACGAGACGAAGGCATTCGGCATAATAGCCACACGAGCTACCCAGAAAGGAGGCGATCGGAGAGAAAAACGGGGGTCAACTGGGGTGGGAAAGAGACGATCCCGAAGAACTTTGGAAATAAAATAATAAAAAAGAGAGAAGAGAAGGGAAGAAGGGGAGAGGGGGAGAGGAGATGATAAGAATGACCAGCAAACAAAGGCGGTCACGGGCTTAACTAAGAACCGGCCTGGGCACAGAGGACTTCTGTCCGTTTCGAAATGACGATCCCCACTGTTGTTTTCGTCAACTCAATTCACCTTCTATCGTGTCTCTTTCAGTGTACTGGAATTCATCTAGGAAACCCGATATGAAAGGTCAGAAAGAATGCGAATTCCTGGAGAAGACGACGGGACGCTGGTGGCGAACCGTGTTCCGATGGAACCTCTGGGATTTCTAGATGCCAATAACGCAATCGCAGCTGCACTCAAAGACCGGGAGAACCGGGGATTTCCCGGTTACTCCTGATATCGACCCATTGGCGCGTTTGGGTTGGATTGGTCATAACTTTTCTTCATGCGTGTGCCCGGGTTCCTTGCCGTCATGATCCACTGCTTCGCGTCGCGCTGGAGACTCCAAGAACTGTGGAGATGAGGCCAAGAGCTCAATTCCCCTTGATGCTGTTTTGGAGTGTCATCAAGTTCACTACGACAAGAGAATCTATATTGGGCGATATATGATGTTGAAAGAACTAGAACTGATCCCCAGTAGATAATCTTGAGCTTGCAGTGCGGTGTTCAATCTATAGTCCTTGAGATATAACAACATCACGCAAGACATTACCATCACGGCTGTAACCTCACAGTTTCGATTTCCCCCATCTGGGGTTAGACAGCAGTCCGAAAACCTCGTCATTCAATTTTCCCATGTCTGACACAGTATTTCCTGCTCTGCCGAGGGGCCCCGGATCATTGAACGCGGTGACCGGTCGCACCTTCTTCGAAACCTCCAGAATGGTTCCTCCGCTGACGGGAAATTGTGGTCCTTGGCCTTTCGTGTCTCCAATGATCTCGCTGACCTGGTCTTGTTGGATCAAGGCCAGCATGATCTCGGCGACCTCCTCGGAAGTTACCCACTCATCGGCGGTCGGGTCCACCATCTTAAGCTTTTCGGGATGGTCCGTCCACAGAGGAGTCTTGATCACACCTGGTGCCACCGCAGTCACACGGATCCCAACTGCAGTGTCGAGCTGGGCCAGCGACCGGACTAGGCCACTGATGGCATGCTTGGTGGCTACGTAGATAGGGGTACCCAGGACAGGACTTTGACCAGCAATACTGGAGATGTGGAGAATGTGCCTGGGGCGCTGGCTGGCCCGATGGCGAAGGAAGTGGGCCATAGCAAGCTGGGTCACACGGATTGGATGCGTCAAGTTGATATCCACCAAAGCATACCGGCCGCCGTCGGGTGGATCGCGGCTGTCCGCCGTGCCCGGGGGGCGCCAGAAGTTACTCCAGTGCTGTCACGACGTAAGATTGTGTCGACAACAGGTCAGGCGTTCATTTTACCACGACATGGGGGAAACATACCGGTTCGTAGACCCCAGCCCCAGGGCACACAATATCAATTTCTCCAAACTCTTTCTCTGCCACTTCAAACGATCTCTCAAGCTGCTTCCAATCGATGACATCGGTCTTCTGGAAGACGGCACGAGGGTTCTTGGTATAGGTATCGACAACCGCTTGCGCCTCAGGCCGAAGTGCCAGGTCAGCGATCAGGACGTTGCACCCATTTTCCAAGAGGAGTTTGGCGAAGCTCAGATTGATTCCTACGTAACTTAGTGATGGTTTGCATGGATGTTCTAGTTGGTATATACGCACCAGAGCCTGCCCCAGTCACGATAGCAGTTCGTCCCTGGACGGAAAAGGACATACTGGCAGGGAGCTTCGGTTTGGTAGATGTCTAGAGGAAAGTTGTGTTTTCAATCTTTGACAGATCCACGGGTTTATATCCCCTCACGAGGAGCTTGTGAACCCCTCATTCTCCATTGATGTGCCAACTGGGGCTGCACACCCAATCAATATTGAGGGAATCCGTGGGGGTCACTGGAGCGGGGTTGAAGATTATGCCGATGTGAGAACGTATCCATATCCTTCAATTTGTAGAGTAGTACAGTTCAACCAGTCCTATCTTCTTGTTTTGAAAACGTTTTTATTGGCTTCATGCACATTTGGTAAAACGTTCTTGGTATCACAGCATTGATAATGATTCATTGGGATAGTCCCGGTCGAGTAAACCACGAACTAGAGACGTGTGTACGGTGCCAATCGAACCAAAGTTGATCTGTGGAGCCCTCCACACCAAGGCAGATTGCCTACCAGGAGCCACATTTGATCTCGTCTCCAGCAGTCTTGTTGTTTATGCAGTCCATGATCTGGTGTCACCACTGCCCACTGCCAACAGTTCTGTTTGTCGCCAAGACAGCCATCGAGTCGGCGGACGTGCGATCTATGAGCATCTAGACCGATTCACCTTTAACTAATTGGTTGTATGAGGGGGAGATGCATCTCCTGTACCTCCAGATCCTGGGAATTCCTGGTTCTTTCTTGTGTATGTTCATATCACTGCATTGACAGCGAGGACCAGTCAGACTCATCATCACCACAAGTATTCTCGCCTCGATTGTTCGACCATGTTAAATGCAGCCAAATACATGTGCCACAAATGGCTCGAGGGGAAACAGCTGTCATTGGAGCCTTGCAGAAGACCTGCTTTAGCTTATGAGGGTTTCTCTTCTCTTGGCCATTAGTCGCAGCTACAAGAAAGATAGTGTCATGTCAGGATCCTGGATTCGAATATCGAATTAGGCCATTATGACAGTGGCAGGTAGCAATTGGCACCACAAAAAAAGCCAAGTCAAGCTTCAGAATAGGTTCTCTTAGATTGCTGGACGAGTTGTACCCCGGAGTAAACATGGGGAGACGAATATAGAAGTTCAAACCAATCCCGTGCATCAATGGCATCACCGCCTCCAGTAGTGCCATATACTGCCGCACCCCAGCTCGACATCACAACAGCTGGATCTCTCTCCATCCATCCCCATCCTTGCTTTCTCCGCCAATCTTCCGCATCCTCAAATGACCAGTTTCCGCCAGAGGTCATAATAATGCGGCTTCAGGCGACGCTTCTTTGGCTCGCCTCTTGCGTTCCCTCCGCGGTCGCCATCTACCCGGATGAGGTCAACCATGTCGATTTCCACCACGCCCTCTTAGGTGTCCCCACCCCCGAGTCGACCTTTTTCCTGAGACCCCCGTCATCCTCAAACGCTTCCTTACTCTACACCTTGTCGGAGGACTCACTCGTCGGTGCGATCAACCCCAGAGACGGATCGCCGCTCTGGAGGCAGAACGTTTCGCGATCGTCGCAACCCGATCATGGGCCCGGCCTCTTACGGGCCTCGGATGGAGTCAGCTCCATCGTGAGCGCTGTAGGTGATTATGTGTCATCCTGGAGTGCTCTGGACGGTAAATTGGTTTGGGAGAACTGGTTTGTGGATGAGTCGCTGGTGGACTTGGAGCTGCTCCACCTGGCGGACCCCCATGCGGTCCCAGCTAGCAAAGACACGGTTGCTCTGTTCGGGGGCAAAGCCGGTGTTGTGCGAAGATTGGATGGCGAGTCCGGAGACGTGAAGTGGGAATACAAGGATGAGAGGTTGGTGTCTGGATTCTTGCATGAGTCGAGTTGGGTTCTTGCGCTGACTGTCAACTGGTTGGATCTAGTGGTGAAACTCCCTTCCAAGTATCGTCCTCTTCCACCGAGGTCTTCTACATTTCGCTCCAGTCGGGCCTTCTCAAGGGTACTAAAGTAAAAGTCACGTCGCTGGACCCCGTGACCGGCCGACAAACTCGCCAGGTGACCCTGAATTCGGAAAGCGACGTGTCCGGTCCCGAATCCATTCTTTTTGTGGGTGCAAACACTGCTTCCCCGTTGATCGTCTGGGCAGACAAATCGCAGAAGATCCTCAAAGTCAATGTGATTGGGTCTAAGAAGGTCAGCTCACTCAACATCGAAAATACCAGCGGCCAGGAGATCCGCTCCGTCGTCATTCACGCCCCCCACCAGCTCAACTCGCTACCGCACTTCCTGGTTCACTACCAGACCGAGTCGAGCTCTTGGGCCGAGGTCTATCATGTTGATCTGAACACTGAAGCTGTCACCAAGGCTTACAGCCTACCCCGCGTGCAGGGATGGTCAGTGTTCGCAACTAGCAACAAGGACGCAAACGTTTTCTTTACCCGCATCACCGAAGCAGAACTCACTGTGGTTTCGTCCGCTTCTCACGGCATCCTTGGAAGGTGGCCCCTCCAAACCCCTCCGAAGGAGCGCTTTTTGCACGCTGTCGCTGAGGTCGTTGCCAAGGGCGAGTCCGTGGCTGTCCGATCGGCTGCTGTTCTGGAGTCAGGGGACTGGCAATTAATCCGAAATGGACAGAACGAGTGGACCAGATACGAAGCTTTGGCTGGTGCCCAAGCTGCGAGCTGGGCCGAGGCAGACACCCAAGAGGACTTGGCCCATCAACTCCAAGTCGAAGGTCATGAGAGTATCTATGGTGCTTACGTGCACCGCGTCAAGCGACATGTGAAAGACCTCGAGCACCTACCAGAGTGGCTGAAGGAGCTCCCCAAACGAATCCTCACCAGTATTCTGAGCGATGAGGTTTCCAACCTTGATGGCTTCGGAGTCTCCAAGACGGTGATTGTTGCCACGCGAAATGGACGGGTCTATGCCCTTGACAGTGGCAAGCACGGGGCAGTATCTTGGAGCGTGAAGGTCTCGCAAGGAGAGACGTGGGACGTGAAAGCGATCATCACTCAGCCGGGCTATGCTACTGTCTACCCCGACGATGGTAGCTCGGTGACGCTGAACGTCACGTCTGGTGGCATTGTCAAACGTACTTCCGCTACGACCAAAATCCGCTCCGTTGCTGTCGTCAGCGATGATGGCACTCCGTCCACGATTGGCATCAACGGAAAAGGTGCTCCCCTGGAACCATTGAGCGGACCTGGGTTCTTTGTCACCTCGAGTGACGATGGTCGCGTCCTCGGATGGGCCGCCTCGAACAACAAGGTGCCTGTCTGGGAATTCGCCCCGGCTCCCGGGCAGAAGATCGTACGCGCCGTTGCTCGTCCCTCCCACGACCCAGTGGCGTCCATCGGCAAAGTCCTAGGCGATCGATCGGTTCTCTACAAGTACTTGAACCCCAACTTGGTTCTCGTGACTGCCGTCGGGGATAGTTCCGCCACCTTTTACCTCCTTGACGCCGTCTCCGGAAACCTCCTCTATACCACCACCCAGGAAGGTGTTGATACCACCCAGCCCATTGCCTCCACCATCTCCGAGAACTGGTTCGCCTACTCATTCCTGGCCCACCCCGTCCACCCATCCGATGCCATGGGCTACCAGCTCGTGATCTCCGAGCTCTACGAATCCCCGATCCCCAACGACCGTGGGCCCCTCGGCGCCGCAGCCAACTTTTCCAGCATCCACGACCTTCTTCCCCTTCCGCACGTCATCTCCCAAGCCTTTGTCATTCCCGAACCGATCTCCCACATGGGGGTCACCGAGACCCGCCAGGGAATCACAATCCGCCAACTCCTCTGCTACCTCCCCTCCACCAATTCCCTGGTCGGCATCCCTCGCCCGTTTCTGGACCCTCGCCGGCCCGTGGATCGCGACCCAACAGCGAACGAGGCCGAAGAGGGCCTGATAAGGTACAGCCCGTATCTCGAATTCGATGGCAAGTGGTATCTTTCGCACGTGCGGGACGTCATCGGCATCAGCAACATCCTTTCGAGCCCGACGCTACTGGAAAGCACGAGCCTGGTCTTTGCCTTTGGATGGGATATCTTTGGCACGCGCGCGACGCCCAGCCAAGCATTCGACATCCTGGGCAAGGGATTCTCGAAGCTGCAGCTGTTGGCGACGGTTGTGGCATTAGGAGTGGGAGTAGTCTTTTTGGCCCCGATGGTAAGTTTCGTTTTCCCTCCATTATTCATATTCCCCCAACGTGGACTGTATAAAATGGCTAACCGATCTCCCCCTCCAGGTCCGACGGAAACAAGTCAACATGATCTGGAATGCATAGATGACTTCCAAACGCAGACACGAGGAAGAGCTTTTTGGAGTTGGGAGTGGAATACGCTTGAAAAGAAGTATAATATGATAGTCAGCCATTGCGGTTGCCTTTTTCTACCCATGTATTTATTGTATTGAATGAGATTTGATTATCTGTCTTCGCTTGGTCTTCATTTAGTTGTCAAACCACCTATGGAGTCAATATTCCACTGATTTTGTAAGCCAAATACGTAGGTGCTTTGTACTGTCGTTTGCTTCGTGTCCTGAGTTTTTCCCAACCACTTCCTTCACGCATACCATCAAGTAAGCTCCTCACACTAGTCAGTCATTCCACCCCTTCAATCCATTATCGTTCTAGTTCTTTCACTTTATTATAATTTTATCTTTGTTAAGTGCGCGGCACCTAACAGTAGTGTATATAGCGTGCCTGGGGATACTGAGCAAGAGCGCCCAGTATATAGTGTGCCTTTTGGGCGAAGCAGTCCTGCAACTTGACCATCCAGTCTGCGGACTCCGACAACATGATCAATCAATACCTTTCGAAACAATTTCAAACTAGCAAAACCACATCGCTACACCCCCTAGGATGACCTCGAGACAGTGGAGCCAGCTCCGTGCTGTCACGCGATAGCCAAATCGACCGATGGCGCGACCACGGAGAGAACCGCATCGTCTAGAGCGCTTGGTCGTTTTTGTGAGGAGCAGTCGCAGTGCATCAAACCGGAAGTGCACAATTAATCGCGGGATCGACGCGGATTTGTGAGCATTATGTACCCCTGTTCCAGTCTATCGAAGTTAAGTCTGCCAATATGACTGTTCGCAAATGGATTTTTCTGATGGATGGTGTGCACTGGACCATAAAGATACAGGCTGCGTACTGTATCGCGTACGGACTCGAAGGTCGATTTGTAGTAGTTCTGTGTCCGTAAAGTCGATCATGAGGCTACAGAGCGAGAAGACAAGAATAGCAGCGGCTTCTATGATGCAGTATTTCAACTCTGGTAGTTTGTTGTCTGTTGATTTAGAGAATTGACCAAGCCGAAGTGTGCATGAAGTCGAATGCGTCCTGTATCCTAAGGTTCCGGAGTGATCTCTCTAACGCCATAATTTAAGCAAGCTTTTTGCTTTGAGAAAATGACCAGTAAGCAAGTTTCTTTCTAAGCTCATGTAGTCATCGCGCCCATTACGCTGATCGACCCAGCTTTCTTCGTGCTTTGTATACCGCAGCAATAATAGTATAAATGGACTGCCTGCCACAGGTGGAGCAAGCTCCAGACTACGCAGAAGCAGAAATTGCCTCTGAGGAGTCTGAAGCCAAGCAGATGCCGTGGGCTTCGTCGTTAATAAGAACCACCACCATCATGGACAGCTCGTCTTGAACAGAAGCCATACCGGCTATGTCTTGGGGTAGCTGTAGGTGCCTTACGTGCCTAGGTAACATCCGATGCGAGGCGGACTGATCGGCTCTTTAGCACAAAAGGCAATAACGCAATGAAAAACGGATTGTTCAACTAGTCGTAAATTATCATATGATTTTCTGGGCTTCATAAGTAGCCCTGTCTTCATTGTGACAGACAACTTGACTTTCGGCTCGGGGGACCGCTCTGAACCATGGGACCAAGAGGTACCAGGAAATAAGTGTACCACTGATCGATATGGCTAGCAAAGATGATTGGAGTCGGAATTTTCATTATCAGAGCTTTCTATCGGCTCCTTGTTAATCTCAGACACCTCCATAGTCTAGCAAATAACTGCATAGGTTCTCATCCTCACTAGCTTGCGTTATTGGTCCATGAGTGACCATGTCTGCGGTAGAGCGGACCAGCTTGACTTGCGAACTCATATTTCCGATATATACGAGCCACACTGGCTTATTGGTAACGAGAGTTTGTCTTATACATTGCGCCATTCCGTCAAGATGAAGACGAAGTGTGGCCCCGCGGTGATTGCCAAGCAACCACTTGTCCTTCGATATTTTCCCCAAAGGGATGAACATCAAGGGGGTTGGGAATTTCAGTTATGCTATTTTGAATGCCACATTCTTGGACTTTCCCCTGCTTCATATTTATATTTCGAGTGACCAAAATGGCCGCAACATATGGCTTTTCGGGTCAGCGAAAAAATCGAAAAAATACGCAGTTGCCCAGCTCTGTTGAAATGATCTTTGGTTCTGTATGTGATCGGCGTAGACAGTCAGAGCTCGTTATATATTGATGAGAGACAAAGTTGAAGACCAGTGATACTGCAATGGTATATATCAGGAGGATAGTATGACCAACATGGGTTTATCATAGTGAAAGGAGAACCGAACGAGGCAGATCATTTTGCCATGAGAAAAGCTCCTGCCCTGGCAGAACATCGTTTAAGATGAGGCTTGGGATTTTTTGCGGCATATCAGCAAACTTTCAGTTGTGGATTTGATCATCTTGAAGTTTCGAGGATTGACTGGAATGATTTATATAAGGAGGATCGTATGTTGGTTAGTTGGCCGCGCTACAATGTAGAGGTAGATTGATGGATGAGGGAAGGGAAAGGCTTGACTTATATAACCTGGATATGTTTGACTTCATTTGTTCAATGTAGTGGATGGGTGATTGTAGGGGCTATTTGTTCCTCTATGAGCGAGTGATATCCTTTGTCTATTGTCCAACACAGTCCAAGTTATTTCATTTCATATATTCATCGAACAATCACTACTGGCTATGATACACGGTGATAAGCATGTAGATGGTTATATCTGCATTGCCTTGAGAAATAAAAGTATACAATTCTGTCAGGTATATCAATCCCGGGTGTTGATTGATAATAAGGTATCCATCCTTTGACTGGCAGAAAAACTTTATTAATAGTATTAATTTTTGTAGACTATTGAGTACAGCATAGTCTAATAGACATTACTTAGTAGATCAATAGCTTGGATCTTGTAGCAAGGCAGACACCTGAATCACAACCAACACATTAACACCAAGGACATGAACAGAAGACAAGAAGATGACAAGAGGAAAGACCATAGGCCAATCACTATGGCTTCTTTGCTAACTTCCATCACTGTAGGATTTGACGGGAGACTCTCGTCAATACATGCAGGCTACCATGCACCTAACAAAAGGGTTAGACTATGTTCAATCTGGAAGGCGAATCATTCAAGATGCAGAAGCTGCAAAACTCACATATTTAGTAGGCTCCAGCCAAAGCTGCAGCCTCGAGCTGGGCTCGAATGCCGCCTTCGAGTTCGTCTTCGTACTTCTCGTTGTTGTCGGTTCCATCGATATCGACATCGACATCGACATCGACATCCTGGTCGAGATCATAATCAGGCTTGATGTCAACGTCGATATCCTGGTCGTAATCATAATCAGGCTTGATGTCAACATCGATATCCTGGTCGATGTCATAATCTGGGACGACATCGACATCACTGTCATGATCATCATTGGCTAGGGTCGCAGCTTCAGCTGCCTCCGCGGCCTCGGCCTCAGTGTCAGGGTAATCGATCTCTTGTCTCTTCGCCAGCGGAAATCCTCCAAGGCCAGCATAGGCCGCTCCACCATAATGGCCCTCGTTGACATCAACATCATGGTCACCCTCGTATTCAGGCTTGACATCAACATCGATATCCTGGTCGA